>LOJH01004424.1:11406-36372 GCA_001685095.1 Ellobius talpinus | reverse complement strand
ATAAGCTAGCCGTGCGGGAGCTGGGCGGGACAAAAAGCAGGCCTGCTCTCCCCTTACACTACACTCCTCCCCTGACTTGGACCCTTGGGCCAACTCTCTATAAGGACTGCCATAGAGCATTTCTAGTTTAATACATCTGTAAGTACTTCTGCTAGTGTGGAAGGTATTTTGACCATGTACCAGGGCAGGATTCTATATGGAAACAGTGTTCTACTCCGGGTTAGAGCCACAAGATTCCAATAGCCACACGTGCTATACTTCTGCAATTTCTGCAATCCCAGCATGTGGGACATGGGACAGGGGACATGGAGGCTCAGGAACTTAACCAAGGTCATTCTCAGTTGCATAGTAAGCTGGGGGCCAGCCTGGGCTACATAAAACCCAACTCAACAAACCAAGACCACCCAAACCCTGTAAAAATGATAGAAATAGAAGACTTCACCTTTCCCAGATCTGTAGTGAAGTGTTTACAGATACAGATCAAACGACATAATGTCTGAATTTGTTTCAAAATGAGAGTCAAAAGTGTAGAAGTGTGGATAAGAACAAAGTTGACTTTGTATTCATAATTGTTTAAGACAGGCAGGAGTGTATTATACTATTTTAGGCTATTTTCAAAATCAGGTCCAGTGTAATAGCATTATCAAGAACTGTGCATATAATATTTTTAAAAGCTGCCAAGCTAGGGACTGAGAATGCAGCCCAGGGATTGGTAAGCATTCTACCAACATCACCATCATCACATAAAACCAGGCATTGGGGTATATGCCAATACCACCAGAACGTGGGAGGCAGAGGCAGGAGGATGATAAGTTCAGCGCCATCCTCAGCTACTCTGGGCTACATAGACTCTGTTTCAAAACAAAAACAATAAACAAACAAACAACAACAACAACAACCAAAAAAACCTAGTACAGTGTTGTGGCTTCTAAAAAGCTCCCCACCCCCACCCCACAAGGATGGCAAGACAGTTGAAACCAAAATATGCACTAGACACTCTAGATGAAATATTAGTTACGAAACCCCACTTATTTATTTAAAAATAACAAATGGAGCACACAATACTGGGGTAGGAGGTCCTTCTGCATTTGTGTTGATTTCATTGGTTGAATAAAGAAGCTGCCTTGGTCTTTCGATAAGGCAGTCCTTAGGTGGGTGGAGTAGACAAAACAGAATTTTGGGAGGAAGAAGGCAGGCAGAGGGTAGCTCGCTCGCCATGAAGCTGCCAGGTCAGACATGCTGAATCTTTCCCGGTAAGCCATGGACTCCTGGTGACATACAGATTATTAGAAATGGGTTGACTCAAGATGTGAGAGTTAGCCAACAAGAGGCTAGAGCTAATGGGCCAGGCAGCAATTTAATTAATAGAGATCTCTGTGTGATTATTTCGGGGGTTAAGCTATCCAGGTGGCGGGACACAGCCCGCGGCTCCTCCTTACAACACAATACAAAAAGGGGGAGGAGTGATAACACATATCTGTAATCCTGGCATTAGGAAGCAGAGGAGTAGTAGTGTGAGTTCAAGGCCAGCCTGGGTCACAGCATCTTAAAAGACAGCAGATAAGCTGGAGCTGGGGAGATGGCTCAGGATTGTGGGGGGGTATTCAGTTCCTGCACCCACATGGCAGCTTTCAACCATCTGTAACTCCAGTTCCAGAGGAGCTGGCACCCTCTACTGGCTTCCTTGGGTACCAGGCATGCACACAGTGTACTTACAAAATATCACACACATAAACTTTACTGTTGTTGGGGTTTTTTTTTTTGAGGCACGGTTTCTCTGTGTAGCTCTGGCTGACCTGGAACTTGCTTTGTAGACCAGACTGGCCTCAAACTCACAGAAATCCTCCTGCTTCTGCCTCCCGAGTGCTGGGACTAAAGGTATGCACCACCACAGCCCAGTAACACACATAAACTTTTAAATTGAGAATAAATAATAAACAAATAACAAAGAATAGGCTGTGATGGTTGTGATTTTTAAAGTCAAATACATGAAAATAGGGGCTGTCAAAATGGTTCAATGGATAAAGGCACTTGTTGCCACAACCCTGAGTTCAATACTGAAAACCACAATGGGAAAGAAAACCCAACTTCATAAAGTTGTCCCCTGACCTTTGCACTGTGGCATGCACCCCACATCATGTGCATACACACTTCTCCATGTGCTTACACACATGTCTATGTGTGTGGATGACTACTGAGGATCAACTCCTGAGGTAACTCTGGCCTACACACACACACACACACACACACACACACACACACACACACCGTGAGAAACAGAACTGTCTGTATGATAATTTTATCTGTCATCACAATGGTCATAATACTAGACCTTAGGACCATGATTTCTCCCAAATCTTTTGAAAGATGCAAGAAATAAATACCTTATAAGCTAATCCTTTTATTATAGCTTTAGCTCCTCCCCCTGACTAATTCTTTTTCTATATTAATGAGTAAAGACCTTATTTTTTTATATATTCAATCTAAGCAGGTCACTCACCTGTTTTGGACCATTCAATAACTCAAAACTCTTACAATTCATAAATCTTACAAGACAGAGTTCCTCTCTATTTAGTTTTACATCATATCATTTTTGCTCTTCTCTTTTAGATATGTCAAATTTTCTTCTTCTATACAGTCCTTTGTAGGTGATCATGCAGTAACCCACTTTTGGGGTATAGTTCTATGAATATAATGTGTGCATAGAATATTAAAACTACTATTTGCAAAGTACAAGTTCTATACTCAACCCAATCCCCCACTCCGGACTAAGACTCCCTCATGCTTTGTACATCATATCTCCTAAAACACCCTACTGTTAACTGTTCTCCATCAGAAGAGTTTTTTGTCAAATACTACAATACAGGTAAGTAGAACCACATAGTTATCAACTGCCTGAAGCTACCTTCCCTCATCCAGCACAATGCTGCATGTGTCAATAAGCTGCTCCTTCTCATTGCTTAGTCATCAGTTTATGAATACACCGAATTTATCATTTCATCCTTTCAAAAACATCTGGGTTGCTTCCAGCATGTTTGATTGTGAACAGAGGTGTCATAAACACTGATATAGTGTTTAATTAAAAATAATGTGCCAGTGCTGTTTTAGCTTTTTAAGTTGTTAACTCTATGGAAAAGAGGAGTGTATGAAAATCTTGTCCTATATTTGCAACTTCTCTGAGAATGCAAATTGGTTCTGGTATTACTTAATGACACAATTAAACATATATAAAATTTGTCATTGTTCCCAGTCATGTATAAGCATTCCAGTTTTTCTGTATCTTGGGTGACCCTGGTACTATCATGATTTCCTATATTAGTTATGTAAGTAGTTGTTTAGTAGTATCTCATTGTGGATTTCATCTGAACTTCCCTAGGCAAGTGGAAAGACTGCAAGGGTTGATGATTTAAAGTATCTTTTCAATTGAGCTTACTTACCAAGCTTTGATAAAATATTTATGTGCTTTATTCATTTTTATGTGTATATGTTGGTTGTATATGTCATATGTTTACAGGTTCTATTTGTGGAGGCCAACATGGGAATTACTTCCATTATTCAATTGTCCTCTGATTTTTTGAGACAGCCTCTTGCTGACCCTAGAACCATGCATTTGGTTAGATAGGCTGCTTAACAAGCTCCAGGAGTCCTCCTGTCTCTCCACCCCACAGCAATGGGATTATCACACCCTGTCTTTTATTTTTTAAAAGATTTATTTGTTTTTATGTGGATTGGTGCTTTGTCTACATGCAAGACTGTATCAAGAAGCCAGATCCCCTGGAACTAGAGTTACTGACAGTTGTAAGCTGCCATGTAGGTGCTGAGAATTGAACCTGGGTCCTCTGAAAGAGCAACCAGTGCTCTTAACTGCTTGAGCCATCTCTCCAGCCTCATATCCAGTCTTTAAATGGGTGCTATAGATCCAAATTCAGGTCCTCAGGCTTACATAGAAAGCATTTACTGACAGCCATCTCTAAAACCCCTGCTCTGTTCATTTTTAATTGAGTGTTTCTTTGCTCTCATGTTTGAAAGCTCTTTGTATAATCTTGTATGAGTCCTTTACTGAGTCTGTCATCTGCAAACACTTTTCAGTCTAGAGATTGTATTTTCATTCTCTAACTATGTCTTTTACAGAAAAAAGCTCATATTTTTATGAAGTCTGACCGGCCATTTTTCTTTAAAGGACTGCACTTGTGGTGTCTTGTCTAACAACTTTTCCTATCCTCATGCTATGGAGATTTCTTCCTAAGGCTTTACAGTTTCACAGTGTACATTTTTAGATATATAAAGTACTTGGAGTTAATACTTTGTAAGATATGAAATATAATCACACTCCATTTTCTTTCATGTGAATACTACTTCTTAAAGATTCAATTCTTTATCACCAAACTGGTTTCTGGACTCTACAACATTCCATACATCTGTATGTGCATATCTTAACAGTAGCATACCACCTCAATTACTATGATGCTGTTCTTTTAGTATCTTATATCTTTTAGTATCTTATCTTTAGATGCGCTGATTTTGTCTGCCTGGCACACTCTTCCTCTTCCACTTAGTAATTCCCAACTCATCCTTCCAAAAACAGCTTAAGCATTAACTTCTCAGAAAAAAATGTTCCTATTGACACATTATAAAAGTTAAAAGGCTTCTGATGACCAACTCAGGAAGAGCCCACGGCTCCCAGCAGACTTTAGAAGCTGTAAAGACTTCCTAGGTTTGTCACTTTCCCATGCTAACTTGTCATCACTCCCTCCGGTTCTCTTCTTCTCCATCTTCTGCCTTTCCCATTGCTATACAATCCTTGGGTGGAAGGGAAAGGCACCTCCACACCTCATCTGAAACAGAGAGGGGGTTCACTAAAGGACAGAATAAGGGCCTTCCTAGGTCTGTGATAAGGAAGGCATCTAGGTTTAATAACAGGAGGGTTTATTCCCCTCAAAAAGCTAAGCTGGTGTCAAGGAGCAGGCTGATCTCTATATTAAAAACAGGACTTGGAGAACTGGTAGGGGAAAAAGTTAAGATTTTCTAAGCAGTGGTTTTCCCTTGAAATGCTATGTTGTTAAGGTAATGACTTCAAAATGCTATGATCAGAAAAAGGAAAAGCAAAGTGAATATTTCCTGAACATTTCTCATGTTTATGGATGGGGATGGATCTCTTACACATATGTTCTTAAGTAAAAATCTTTACAGTAAATCTAAATAGTAGGTATCATTTCTGCTTTATAGAGAAAAACACTAAGCTTAAACAGCTCGATTGGTTTTATTTTCTTCTTTAGTCATATTTTCCTAATCTGTATTTATAATATTCTCATTATGAAAAAATGAAACCATTTCTGGAAAATCTCCACTTAGGTGAGAAAATTAACAAATACCAATACTAAGATGACACAGGTATCTGAATTATCTGGCAAGGACTTTAGAGCAGCATCAGTAAAATGTTCCAAAAAACAATTCTGAAAACAACTGAAACAGATGGGAAAACACAAAGTTTCAGCAAAGAAATAGAATATATTAACAAATGGATATTTTAGAAGTAAAACTTTGATATCCAAAATTAAACTCACAGGATTAACTTAATAGCAAATGAAATATATGAAGAATGAATAGTGAACTTAAAGACAGATCAACAGAAACAATCAATCAAATCTGAATATAAAAATAATAATTGCAGCCTTCGAGAAATGAGAAACAATTAGGGAAAATGTAACATTTTTGTCTTCAAAGCTCCTAAAGGAGAGAAGGGGGAATGGACTGTCTTTACTGCCCGACTCCCTTTACAGCATTGAACTACATTCTCACCTCCCACACCCCACTCTGCCGTTTCATTTCCAGCATTTATATTCTGCGTAATAACCATAACTGCAAGCTCCATAACTCTTCAATTTCTACCCACTGGAGTTCAGTGTCCATAGATTAAAGGAACATAATCAATGAACCAGAGCTCAGTTGACTCACTGAGGATTTACTTGGGTTCCTTAACTAAAATGACAATTCTTCCCTTTTACAGATGCCTAGGTGTCACACTAATCTGTTTCATTTTTTTTAAATACTCAATTACCTGAAGTTAAATATTTTTCTCTTTAATACCTGTGTCATCCACTAAAAAGTCAGTTCCATGAAGGCCTGGACTTTATATATTCTGATCTCTGACATATAATTTAAGCTTAATTTTATATTTGGTGATGGGTAACTGAAAACTTCCTTGGGAACTCAGTTCTTAAAATGCTAATTTAGAAGAGGCATGATTTTACATACCATATTAATATTATTGAGATAAAGTGAATACACAATAAAATATGCCAGACTTAAATGTATAGAACAAAGAGTTTTAGCAAAAAAAAAGCACCGATGTAATTACTACCATGAGTATTCCTAGTATCTCACCAAAATGAGTCTTCATGGGTCTTTACAATCTAGGCAATTTCAGCTTCAATATAGAAAAGGTCCTACATGACTTCAATTAAGAAGTGGTTTGGCTGATAACAGAAGTTTTATTCTACATGTAACAATTAAAGAAATCAAAAATACATATGTACTTGCATTTAATGAGGCAAAAGAAAGAACGTCTTTCTACATGTCTTCCTGATGCACTCTAAATGCCAATATCTTTCTTCCCTCTTCTCCAGGGAGTGTGTTCTTGAGTGTAAGTGTGTATGAACACGTGCGCCCATGCATGTGCAGGCAAGTATGCGTGTGTGTGTGTGTGTGCGCGCGCTACTATGTATGTGTTGGGGCATGGTACACATGCCTGTGTGGGCATACACATTTATACCAGAAGTCAATTTGTGTGTCATTACCAATGTCTTTGCCTTAGTTTTTTTAACCATGGAGATTTGGTTAGAATACCAGAGTATTCTCCTGTCTCCTTCACTGCCACCCCCAATGAGGTTACAGACGTGTGCCAAGGTTTTCCATGGGGGGGATCTAAATTCAGGATCCCATGCCTCTGTCCAGGGAGTGTTCATTACTCAAGTTCCGGCTTGGGCATTTTCTCTGCAGAGCTCTAGCTCTTCTTTCCCCTTGTCCCCATCCAATAATCTCTATGTTCCCATGACATACTTTCTCCTCAAAATCTGTTACGCAGTTTATAAGCAATCGTGAGTCCATAAGGACTAACAGATAATCCTCCACATTTGTGCAAACCCAACAACTGACATGCATAGCAAACAGTCATGCTAGATGAGCAAATTGCTCAGTCTTATGAGTCAGGTAAGACACAGCCTATCCTGCACACCTCAGCTCAGCAACCAACTCAGAAATACAATAGATTTGTTAGGCGTTCAGGCATTTCTTCTAAGGTACTTGTCAAACAGTTTAACTGAACAGTCAATTCAATTAAAAAGTCACCATTTGGTAGAAAGCACAAAGCTTTCATTTAATTTTTAAAATACTGAATTTTAACAAGGATGCTTGAGACACTGCAACTGCTTTTTAGAATGCCATTTTAAAAGTCATATCCATATGTTTATCTAAAGATAAATTCATGATGGTTTTCCATTTCATAAACAATGAGGAATTAGTTTTGTACAATAATTGGAAACAAATTGGTTTTTCTTTAAAATTTCTTCTTAGTTCTTTTCAAATAAATTTCAGAATCCTAATTCAGCACAACAGCCTGCTTCATAAATGTCAACTTTCACTACCCAACTGCTGTTACTGTGTTAAGCACTGGGGAAACAAGCCTACTTTTTCAAAATCCCAGAATCTCTTTCTCTTAAGCCTGATCTTCAATTTATAATGTAAAAACATTTAAAATTCTATTCTTCACTAGAGTATTAGAATTTTACAAACAAGTTTTAGCAATATATTTGACAAAGCAAGGACAATTGCCAGTGCTCTTCTGTCCTCAGTGAAGAGAGAGAAGATGCAGGAAGCAAATGAAAAGACTGGCTGGTTAAAGTCAATGGACATGCCTGAAAACAGTTTTATCTTATCAGGAAACATTTTGTAAGTTATCAGCAAAATTCTTATGTTGATTTTTACACTAATAACACTATCTTTTCCCACAATAAAATTCATCTTTTAGAATTAATAAAGATAGTATCTGTTCAAAAACATAGATGGCCTGAATTTTATTCACAGTGTAAAATGAGGACCCTAGCTCTACAATCAGCACTGAAACAACTCACAGGAAGCAGTAGTCTGTTCCCAACACACAATTAGCTCTGTGAGTCTGAGGTCCACATCAAAGCCAGATTATCCTTCGGAATTATAGAACTCTGTTTAAAAAATTATAGAATTCTGTTTAAAAAAGAAAAAAACCATCAACGACTTCCTATGCTGAAGAACAGACTGATTTGCAAGCCACTCAGAAGCTGGCCCTTACCTGTGTCTACGTCTCCTACCTGTACTCTAGTCAGTCCCAGTTGGCAGTATTGCCTTCCCCACCTCCAGGTTAACAGATAATGCAGACCCCTCTACGCTTTTAAAACCTACTTCAAGTTGCTCATAAAAAAGTCCACCAAACTACACGTTTGTTCCCCATCTCTCTTAGTAAGTTTCTTAAACAGAGGTTATGAGCCAGGTGTGGCAGGACACGCCTACAATCCCAGCACTCGAAAGATGGAGGAAGGAAAATTGGAAGATTGGAAGTTCAGGCTATCTCTGATTACACACTGAGTTTCAAACCAGCCTGGGCTACATGAGATCTTGTTTTAAAAACAAAACAAGCAAAGAAAGCTTCACCATATGTTTTAGTTTAAAAAAACATTATTCCCTGGATTTGTTCATCTTAAAAATCAATACTAAGTAATTGTTGAGTAACCACTGTACCCACGCTATTCTTGGCACTGGTTTAGCAGCAGAGAACAAAAATGATATCATCTCTGTTGTAACAGTACTTACACTTTATGTAAGCAACATGAACTATTAGGCATCAAATTCCCCACTGCTAACCAATTAGGTCACCTTTAGTTTTCACTATCATAGTAACATTGCTGTAAATATAGCTCTAGCACAGCTTTGCCATCCCTTGGATTGTTTACTTAGAGTCAGTTCCCAAAGGCACTGTCATTAAATCAATAGCCTTGGGTATGTGAATAACTTCTAAGACATGCACTGCCATATTGCTGTTCCAATTCAAAACACAACGTGTGCCTATTTGGTTCCCTATAGCCATCTTATTGCTGCTCAATAAGAAAAAAATTGTTATTGTTTTAATTTCCAATGAGGTTCAACTCTTTTCCTTGTGTCTATTTATTCTATGTTGTCTATAACCCAATGGGAATGTCCTATACTTGCCAAAAAAATTTTATAAAACAGTAATCATTTAAGGTCACATTTGGAAAGTCTTTTTTAAAATTTTAATTATACAAACCTTTATTAAAATGTGCTTCATTTTATGCACTCACTGCTTTACAGTTTTCTGATTTTAGATTCCTACTTTTTGCATGATCTGACTGGCTTTTCAGTTTTAAGAAGTTTACCATAACATCTACATCTGGACAGGCTAACACTAAATTTTCTAACTGCTTTTTGATTATCCTAAAATGTAAGCAATTATACCATTGACAAATTTTATGCTTATTGTAATTAAGCCCCTAAATAATGTTTCCTCAGTCCTAAAGAGAATTATTTTTCTTAACACATGTAGGAGCTGAATCTCAGAAAGGATAATTAAATTAAAAAAACATTACCAGTAAACAGGCGAAAGAGTGCATTGTAAAGATATTACTGTTTCCTGTGTGTGACCTAAGGGAATCCCTACCCTTTATTACGTCTACCCAGGACCACAGATGTCAAGAGTTTAGGTGAACTCACGTGCAGTTGAATTTTAACTTAATTTGAAAGCCTGATTTATTGAAACAGTTTTCAAAAGATGAACCATGATAGAGCACTAAAGTAAAAAGCTATTGTGATGCAAGCTGTCTGTTGCAAAGCCGGGGCAACTGACAACACCAGAGACTGTGCAGTCTCTCAGAACTACCAGAGCTGCAAGAGACTGATGTCACCAATCTGCATTTTATCAAGTATTATCACCCAAGTGCTGGGTATCAATCTGTTAGAAGTCTCTAGCTGACTGAAAAAGGAAGCTATTTAATTCATGGTTTCTCTATAGAAAACTGAAACTGTGATTTTAGCCAAAAAAGAAAAGTAGATAAATTCCAATAATCTCCCGAATTACTGAAATTTACCCAGAAAATTATAATGTGTGAAGAGACTAGGAAAGCAAACACAGGTGAGGAAAAGCAGTTTGTCTGGATATGGAAAAGAACTAAACTCCATCTTAGGGTTCCAGAGAAGATGATTATGGACGAGCATACACTGCTGTCAACAAATCTTTTGAATATTTTTTAAGCCTAGCTTTTTTTTAAAAAAAATATAGGTGTCTCAGTCTTTTTTTCTGTGAGTGTGATAAGACCCTCTGAGAAAAGCAGCTGAAGGTAGGAAGGGCTGATTGTGGCAGACCTTCAGGGGGCACAGCAGCAGGGGCTTGAGGCTGCTGAGGCAGGGAGTAAGCATTTTGACTCCAGAGGATAAGAACGATCAAATCAAAGCTAGTGCAAACACAGCAGGCAATCACCACATCCTACAACTCCATCTCCAACATCTGGGGCTTGTGATAAAATTGGCAAGGTTCCAAAGAGCCCGAGTAGTCCCACCCCCAGTTCTGCCAGCTGTAGTGCCATGCAGATCTCCCTTACCCACTCTATGTTTCCATTCTTCTTGGTGGCTATCTCATGGTTCTGACATCTCTACTCTCCTGGCATCTCTCCTGCAACTTGGGCTTCACACTCACAGCTTCACACAAAGATCTCTCAAAGACCTTTTTTTTTTTTGCAGGGACTCCAGTCCTGCTCCTTATCATCTGGCCTCAGCTGCTTTCTGAAACCATGGCACAAGCAAGACTCCATGAACCCTCAGGATCTTGCATCCACACTAACAACACTACAGCTAGATATGTGGATCACAGTTGAGTCAGCTTCTGAACGCTCATCCTGACAAAACATTGTCATATAGGCAGCTGCTCTTGAGATGCAGGGACCCCTTTAGTTTTAGCCTTCTTCTTTCACAGGAATTCAAGCTGGAGCCTTAGGACCTCCATATTGTCACATAGCAGCAGAAAGGGATTCTCCTCCAATGTTACTATCTCCTTACCTATTACAACTGCTTTCTCAGAATCAACCCGAATGCTTATCTGTCCTGAGATTTCCTGTCAATTTTAGTTGACTATCTATTAAATTCAATTTTACTCACATTCTCAGGACATGGGCAGAATGAAACCAGACCCTGCCAAACTATCATACAAGTGACCCTGGTTCCTGACAGAGTCCTTGTTCTCCAAAACCTCAAGCAGTAGGCCTCTGCTGTCTGTGTTTACCTCAGCAGTCTTGTCTTCCAAAGTCTCATTAGAATGAGTGAGCAAATCCATTACAACATTCAATGGCTTTTCTAAGCCAACACTCTAAACTCTCCACGTTCCTCTCACAAACCAGTTCCAAAGGCCCAAGAAGCACACGACCAGGTTTATCACAACCATGACCTCACTTAGAACCTATCTCCTTTCCTGCTGCTTGAGACAACACCCTGACAGGAGCAGCTTAAGGAAGGAAGGGATTTGGTTAGCTCACAGCTCTGTGTTCAGTCAGTCCATCACAGGAGAGAAGGCAAGGCTGCAGGAGTCTGAGGCAGCTGATCACACTGCATCCATTATCAGGAAACAGGAAATCAAGCACGGCCTCAGCTAATTTTCTCCATTTTACACATTCTAGAATCCCCTGTCCAGGGAATGATCTGCCCACAATTTAGATGAATTCTCCCACACTATTTAACACAATCAAGATACCCACCCACAAGCATGCTCAGAGGCCTGTCTCCCAGGTGGTTATGGATTCTGTCAAATTGACAATTAGCACTAATCACCACAATATCAAATCTATGTCATCTATGATTAATAGTAGAATTGAAAAACTGACTCATATTTATGAATATAATTATCTACACTTATCCAGTTATTCATTTAGTCATTCATTTCTTGCTTGAGAATAACACAAGAAGCAGCTTACACAATGCACAAAGATCAAATTATCGTGATTAAAAAAAATACACAAAGAGTGAAGAAAATTCAACCCAACTGGAAAATGACTGACCACCAGTGAGGTAACATAGCAAAAACACAGTCAAGAAAATCTCAAAAAATTGAATAGAAACATAAAAATGGCTTAGGAAAAAGCTAATACATATGGGTCTTATTTCACCAAAAAGTAAAAATAATAAGAACTTTCAAACACCATGTAGTAATTGACCAAAATCAAAATGTCATATTTGTGTGTTTGCATATGTGTGCATTCTGGGGACTGAATCAGAGTCTTGCACAAGTTAATCAAGAGCTTACCATTGAGTTCCATCCCATCCCAGTCCTGGATCATTTGGTTATTATTATTCCAGGGCTCGAGGCACAGGAAGCCAGGGATTTCTATTACTCAGTTACAGGTAAGTCAATACACAAAGTACTGAAAATTTGCCAAACTGCTCTTCTGATTTTTCTTCTTTAGGTCCACACACTTTATATTTTAATTTTTTTCAGAATTTTACATGTGTATTTATTGTGTACTGACCATTCTCACCTCTTACCCCCCTTAGCACTCTACCCTCTCCATTCTTCAATAATCTCTCTAGGGAGCTCATTCCTATTCGTTTCATTTTATGACCTACCAAGATCAACCAGAACCAATGACTGTGAGTTTGGAGCTATGACCCATGGTGGGCTTAACAGAGGGTAGACAATTAAAGACAGTGATTTCTCCTCTCCCGGAATCTACTGACTAGCCAATAATAGTTCAGAGGGTAGGTAGGGCCTGTGAGCCCCTCCCCCTTTCTCGACTGACTGTTGATACAGGTGGCCTTACATGGGTCCAGTACAGTAACTACAGATGATGGCAGATAATGATTACAGTAGCTATGTCGCATCTAGTAAATGGCATTTTGTAGCCATTCACTTTATATTCTGGTTCTTACATACTTCCTGTTCCCTCTAACACAATGGTCCCTGAGTCTTAGAGGGGTAGTATAATTGACTTGTTCAAGGCTGGGTCTACAATGGTCACTTATTTTCTGCTTCTTTATTAGGCCCACATTTTAGCCCACAGAAAAAGAAACCGGAAAAGATGATCATGAATTTTCACAAACTGTCATGAAGGAGTAACAGGAATCCAATATATCCTCTCAGGTTAGACCACCGGGAAACTGAGAAAGACAAATGAACAACATTTGGAGTTTTTGTGGTTGTTGTTGCTGCTGCTGTTTGTTTGTTTGTTTTTCGGAGACAGGCTCTCTCTACGTAGCTCTGGCTGCCCTGGAACTCACTATGTAGACCAGGTAAGTCACTCTCACTTATTAAAACAAGAAGGCTAGGAGATAGCCTACCCAGTAAAGTGTTTGCCAAGCAAGCACAAGGAACTGCATTCAGATCCCCAAAACACACATAAATGCCCAGGTGTGTCAGTGTGCACCTGTAATCCCAATGATGGAGAGGCAGAGACAAGAGGGTCTCTGGATCTTGTTGGTCATCTTGTCTAGTAAAATTAGTAAAGCAGAGGTTCATTGAGAGACACTGTCTCAAAAAATAATGTGGAGAGTTACTGAGGACGATATCTGACAACTCTGACCTACACACACACTTGTGCGCATGTTGCACATGTACATATGAAAACACAAAGAAAATCCCTTATAGACACTAGCCAACATCTCATGTGTCATTAGTGCCTTTGTAGTAGAGAATGGTCCCACTTCCTTTTCTTTTCCTCTCTCAATACAGTCTTTCTTTTTGCCTTTATATTTTATTTCAAAAGCCATGTCATCAGAGTCCTCTAGCCATTAACTCTGCTACACCACACTGTCTTCAAAGCATTCCCAGAATTACTAATCTTGTTTATTTGCTTGCCCGTTATTCCATATCAGATCCACAGGAAACTTCATCACTGTGATGGTCATACGCCAGCATGATACAGAGATGACTTTTCTTGACTACTTGAATGAACTAACAAGGAAAAACATAGATCCCCGGAAAAAGAAAATCTCTTACTGAGTTAGGTATACTGGAACACACCTATAATCAAAGAGCTTGGCGGGAGGAAGGCAGAAAGATCAGGAACTCAAGGCCAGCCTCAGCTACATAGTCAAATAAAGGACAGCCTGTGCTACTTGAGACCTAAAAACAAACAAAAAACCCAAAATTAAAAACTATCCTCTGTTTTTCAGAATTTTATAGCATTAACTTGATATATTTTCATCTTTTAATAATCGGTAGCAAATTTTTCACCATAGACATTATATAGTCCTTGGAAGTGTAAAAGAATTCACTGGCAAAACAATCTAGCCCTAGAATCAATTTATGAAGAAAATTCCATTAGACTTCCTACCATGGTTTTAGTTTACACAGATTTTCTTTTTGTCTTGTAATCAATTTGAGTATTTCCTAGTAACTTTAAGGATATTTTACATAAATTGACATAAAGTTATACTGTTCTCTACCACAAATTCTCATAAAAACTTATTTGTATAATCTCTTTTTAGTTTTCAAAATTTCCCCTGGTACTATGTTATAAATTTGTCTATTTTTTTCCCCAAATCCTATTTATTTCTGTGACTTCTGTCTTGCCGCTCCTTTGTTCTTAGTTTGTCTTGTTATCAGCATCTTTTCTACTCAGCTTTCCTTATTTTGTTGTTTTATTTGTTTATTTTACTGAATTTTGAAACTGAATGTTGAGTACATTACGTTCTTCTTTACCAATAGCAAATTCAATTAGGATCATGAATTTGACTTTAAGCACAGTACTGGTCTTAGCAGGAGTTCTATTCCAGCTCACTAAATAACAAGTTTTTTCTACTACTAAGTAGTTATTTTAAAAAATATTTGATTTTTCCAAATTTTTAGAGTTAAAAACTTTTTAACTTCTGTTGCAGTTACAAAAAGAATATATATTCTCAATTTTGTTCATTTTCTAGAATTTACTGAGTTGTTCTTGTTTGTTTTGCTGCTGTTTTGATTTTTTTTCTGTTCCATAGTCAAGTGGAACACATCTTTAACCTCAAATTAAAATGGAAACTTCCTAAGCAACTAAAACTGCACTATCAGTTACACTCTGTAAGGCTTACAATTTTTCTTAGTATTAAATCCATCTATAAAGGGATGGAGAAGACTTGGGCTTTGGTCCCAGCATCCACATCAAGCAACTCACAACTGCCTTTAACTCCAGTTCCAGGGGATCTGACACCCTCTTCTGACCTCCAAGGGCATCTGCATTCACATGGAACACATAAACACATGCATGCACACATACACATAAATAAAAAAATAAATCTTGACAAAATACCATGTGGGGCCTGGAGAATGAACTCAGTGCTTTGCGCTTGGTAATAAGCACTTTTACCTAAGGAGCCTTTGTGCCCGCCAGTTAAAGATTCTTGAACAAAAGAATTCTTTTAGAACTCAAAAATTTTAATATTAAGTTATGTATTCCCATGTTAAACCTCCATCTTACTTTATATTTTTGTGCTGTAGGGGTTGAAGAAAGGGGCCTTGCATATACTAGCCAAGTACTCTTATTACTGAGATATACCAAAGTCCTATGTTCATCTCTATTTGAGGAAATTAAAGTGATAGAATATTTAAAAGGTTATCCCATATCAAACTCCATAGGCTAGGGGTGTAGTTCAGTGGTATAGAACTTACCTATGCACAAGAGGCCTCGGGTTTGATCCGCAGTATCAGACACACAAATCCACAAATAACACAAGAAACAAAACCACTATTGTCAAATCAATAAAGCATCCTTCCTTTAATAGAGGATGATTATATTAATGTTTGCATTGTCACAATAAGACCCATTATTCAGTGCAATTAATATAATTTATAAAATGTTTTTAAAAGCTAAAAGAGTATAGTTTGACTAGTGAGTAGCATGCTAAAATTATGACCATTCTTGCATAAGATACCATATAACTAATGCATTTGTGACTATAATATTCTAGCAGCTCCACCATGTCATAGCCTTAAATTAAACCAGTGAAACAAGGCCTTTGTTTTCCAAAATATAAATGCTTTGCAGTCTGTTTACATTTAAAAATAACTAATATGTAACATTCTGATAATCAAATTCTCATTTTAAACCCTGTTTCACCCAAAGGCAAAGAGATGAATAAATCCTGGTCTACCCTGAGATGTTTAATTTCCAAGTAAGCCTTTATGCAATTGCTTCCTCTTACATAAAAGAGAGGCAATAAATTACATCTCATAAGGAAATTGAGACAGTTATCTTAAAACATGTTTCTGTCAAGCACGGTGGCATGGAACATGTCTGTGGTCTTAACTATTCAGAAGGCTGAGGCAAGAGCAATGCTTAAGCCTAAGAGTTCTGAGGCAACTTGGATGTCACACAGAAACTAGACATCAAAAACAAAGTATCTTACCACAATGTCTGACATACAGCAATGAATATCACCTATCAGATTTCTGTTTCACTCATAATAGCTTTTATCCTTCTTGTGCTCACTCCAGTCCACACTCTATATCACACAACTACACTTCTTCACTGAGGGCCATTTTCAAAGTAACAACTGTTTCAATATCTTGACTAACTAACAGCTAACAGAAGGTAAGTTAAACGTCTCTTGAATATGTTTATTCTTACGTATTAGACTTTCGCTTCCACAGAGTCCAGACGCTGTA
This sequence comes from Ellobius talpinus, assembly GCA_001685095.1. Classification (NCBI taxonomy): domain Eukaryota; kingdom Metazoa; phylum Chordata; class Mammalia; order Rodentia; family Cricetidae; genus Ellobius; species Ellobius talpinus. The sequence goes on along the minus strand of LOJH01004424.1, from coordinate 19,703 downwards.
AAGACAGCATTTCATCTTTCCTCTAAAAATTTTTTATTTAAAAAGAGAGAGAGAGAGAATAAGCTCCTGTCATAAACATTAGTTTTGTCCTTCACAATAGTGTCTTATCTTACCAAAAACCTACGGGCCTAGGAACAGTCTCCTTTTTATATTCAATTTCAACGCTACACTTCCACTCAAGAATTTGAATTGTATACTTTGGAATATGAAAGAAATTCTTCTTTATAATCTGAAGTTTTCAAGTGCTTTAATGTCATTTTTCAAAAATACCATTAAAGATAGATTTATAACTATACAAAACCAGGTGCAGTTGAGTTGCAGGGAAGAGGGTGATAGTGCACAAAAAACAACACAACTTTTCCTTAACTACACTAGGTCATCAAAGAGCCACTTTCTAGAAACTTCAAGAAAGAGCTATCTGTGACTGTGACCCCTTTCTTTCTCTTGCGGAGGAAAACAAAATTCTTCTTTCTCAGAGTCTATGTGTCTCCAGTCATAGAGCTTAGCTATCATATCAGCATCTCATGTTGCCCTTTGCAACCAGGCTGGGAAAAGTTAATTTTCTCCTGAAGTGACCCCACTCCACCACCTATCAGACGTCCCATTCTATTAGTAGTATTAGTCAACCTCTCTCAAAGTCAAAGACGATTCAAGTTCTTTAGAAAGAGCACAGCATTTGTGCATTGAAATCACCATGACACATCTTCATATTTCCCCCACATGCCCAGGCCTAGGACCTTCTAATTTACCAACACATATTTTTCTTTTACAATTTTAAATGCTAAAGGAAAAAGAACATTTTTTAAACAGTGGTGTGAAGTAGTTGTTTCTCAAATGGAAAGGTATATTTACTAAATACATACTGTATGTGCTAAACAGTGTAGTAAGAAGATTAACTTATTTTATCTCAAGTAGCTTATAAAAAAGTCAAGTAGGGTGCAATTATGTAACAGGTGTGGGAGTTATGGGGAAGAGGTGTAATGTTATATACAGTCACAAAGAAATTCACCAAGCAGGACCAATAAGACCAACAAGTAACTGAAGAAAAATGAGCCACAAATAAGCTACTTACAGATCAATGGAAAAACAGTTTGAAGCTATAGATGCTGCTATAGCACACTTGACTCTTTGATTTTCTCCTACATACTAAACTAATCCTTAGTCTCTAATAAATTCCTTGTATTAATAAAGGAATAAGCTCAACAGACTTCTGTATTCTCTAAATATTAAGACAAGTTCCAAAATCAAAATTACAAATGAAAACTGGTCTTTTAAAATTGGACTCACCAACTAGCATACTGAAAAAACAAATATAAAAGTAATTAAATATAATAATTAAAAGCAAGTGATTAGAATTAAAAGTTAAAAAGAAAGTTGCAAAACTAGAGAAGTACCAGACTGCAAGGCTGGAAGCCCTGGAAGTAAACCCAGCTCCACATACAGCAGCTAATTAACTTTTGGCAGTTAGCATCTCTTCATCAGAGTTCTTGTGAGAGTCTAGTGAGTTCATCTGCATAAAGTGCTTAGAATAGAGCCTTAAATAATAAATACTACACAGTCAATCTGTCCTTTGTGAGAAATATCTTTTTTACTGAATACTCAAGAAATTATTTGAATTAAGAATTAAGTTCATTGCTAAATGAACATAACTGAACAAAGAACAATTTTTGGACCTTTTTTTGTCATACCCTCCTCCCTTCCATCAGTACATTGTCCCAAATCACAAGCATCTACCCTAAACAATCAACTGTCTTATAGCAAATCTCATTTATCTCCACGACAGACTCCTTTGTACACTGGGTAATAAAGAATCAGATCCAAGGCAAACCTTCTACTTGTGAATATTTCAATGTGACCCCCAAAATAACAGGAATGTCAAAATATGACTGTATTTATTATATTTACAACTAAGGATGATTCTTGAACATCAAATATCCAACCAGTATTCAAGTTTCCACAATTGTGTCATAGACACTTATGGACAAAATATGACCATCTAAAAGTTCAAACATTGCCAGTAATCTAACATTTTCTCATTGGTTCCTCCTTTTGCTCATACTTTATTTGCTGAGAGGAAAGGCCTATGGCCCAAGGAGTTCTGCCACTACTTCTATTTTGTGGAAAATATCCAGTGTATCATTTCATATGTTACCCTATTCCCATAAACTAGCAGTTAGAAATAGAGACTTGATCAGATTCGGGTTTAAATTTAATTTGGGAACAAGGTTACTTCGCAGGAAGGTTGCACTGTAAATGTCCACTAAATTTTCCTGTAATGCTAGTAGCCACTGGTGACCTATGCCTAGGATGAGGCATTTGTTCTAAGATGGTGGAGTTCTGCTCTATCACCCTTTCTTCTTCTATTAACTAGAATGCTCCAAGGAAAAGAAACTTCCTCTCAGCCACTATTTGGCTACCCTGAACTAGGACTGGTTCCTAAGTACGCTTCAAACAAAACTAGGCCTAGCAGTTTGTCAGCATCTTAGGAACTGACATGGAAATCTATTCCGTGTGATTCATCATTGTGTTGTTATGCTCACCAATCTTTGACCAGCCAGGGCCCACTGACTCTGCATCTGCATTGTTTTGCCAAAGCTCTAATTGTTTTTGTTTTGTTTTGTTTTGATAGTCTGTGGTGGGATTTCAATAAGTTTAGCCCATGACTTTTGAGGCAGCAAATGCTAGGGCATGGTCTTATCTGCCTAGACACAGCTTAAAAGCTGAGGAAGAGGGTCTCTCTTGCTCTCAGCTCTCTTGGGTGGTGTGAGCTGAGCAGGCAGCAGAGAGACAGCTTGCGGTTGGTGCTCTTCACCCCTGGGCAGAACTACTGGATAAAGGCAGATGGATCAGTGGCTGCCTCTAATTGGTTCTATATCAGTGAGCGTTTGTCTCTATCCTATACCTAAAAAAATTCTTGAGACCCTTTAACAGACTCTAGTGCTTTCATGTAACAATAGCCTCATTGCAAAATATTTATGATCACAGATTCAGAATCAGCTTGAGGTGCAAACCAATCTTACTCAGTCTGTTTCTTTTTTATTCATTATTTTTACTGAAGTAAAAATTTCAAATTAAAAATCACCTGTGTCAATAGACTGGCTGTTATGGTGGAACATGAAATGAGACATTAAGATTTTTCTTATGTCTACTTTCAGCATTCTGTTGAATTCTTTTCTTTTCTTTTGTTTTAAGCATTTTATAGCAAAGCTGAAAGTGAGATGTTTTAATCTGAGTAACCTAGATTCTGCATATAAGAAAAAAACATATGACATTTGTCGTTTTGACCCTGGCTTATTTCATTTTATATGATGGTCCAGGGCCATCACTTTCCTGTGAATGACATCATTCCATTCACCTGTTGATGAGCATCTAGGCCGCCTCCATCATTAAGCCTATTGTGGACAGTGCCACAGTAAACATGGACATAAAAGTCTCTTTGCTGTCTGCTGACTTGGATTCCCTTTTGTATACATCTAGGAGTGGTATAGCTGAATGTACTTCTATTTAAGTTTTTGAGAAACTTCCCTATAGATTTCCATGGTGACTGCACTAAAACTTTACATTCCCACCAACAGTTTCCTTCCACAACCCCTGCTCCCCACATCATCAATAGTTGTACGTTTTCTTGATGACAGTCATTCTTACTGAGATAAGATCGAACCTCCATATTATTTTGATTCACGTTCTCTTAGTGGTTCAATATGGTGAACATTTCCTTATTTGCTTGGCCACTTGTACTTCTTTGGGGGACTTTCTACTCAGTCTATTCAACCATTTATTAATTAGATTATTTCCTTTAATTTTTTGAGTTCTTTAGGCTACCTAGATACTAATCTCTTGTCAGATGTATAGCTGGAAAGTTTCTCTTCCATTCTGTGGCTGAGTCTTCACAATGGCTCTTTCCTCTGCAGTGTAGCAGCATGTTTTTGTTTTGTTCTGATACAATCTCATTTGTCCATTCTTGCTATTTTGTTGTGAACTCTTTGAGTGTCTTATTCAGAAAGTCTTTGCCTATGCCTATATCTTCAAGTATTTTCCCTTACCAGGTTCAGTTTCAAGTTTTAAATTAAAGCCTATATCCATGTTGAGTAGATTATTATACAGGGCCAAAGATGGGAATATGGTTTCATTCTTTTCCATGCAGATATACCAGATATTCCAACACAGTTTGTTGAAGATGCTATCTTTCTCCAATGTATGGTCTGGGAACGTTTGTCAAAAATCAGATGACTGTAGCTGTGTGGGTTTATCCCTGGGGGGGTATTTTATTTTATTTTTTTATTACATTGGTTACATGTCTGGTTTTGTGCCATTAACATGCTGGGTTTTTTGCTCTGATGGCTCTGTAGTATAATTTCAGATTAGTTATTGTGATACCTCCAGAACTGTTCTTTCAGCAAAGGACTGCTTTAGCCATTGGTGCTCTTTTGTACTGCCATATGAATCTTAGAACAGTCTTTTTCTATTGGGAAGAATATCATTAGAATTTTAATTGTACTGAATCTTAGATCATTTTAAATAAGTAGCTATTTTCACAATATTATTTCTGCTAATCCAAGAACCTGGGAAGCCTTTGGATTTTCTGGTATTCTCTTCAATTTCTCCCTTTCCCTCCTATTCCCTCATCCCCAGTTTTCCGTGATTGGGACTGTTCTGCCTTCCTCCTTGGCATGCTTATTATTGGCATTCTGAAAAGTTACTGATTTTCTTTTGTCAATGTATCCTGATACTTCACTGAAAGTATTTATCAGATCTAAGAGATCTATGGTAGTGTTGTTACAGTCTTTTATGTATAGGGTTATACTGTTTACAAATGGGGTAATTTGACTTCTTCCTTTTCTGTTTGTATCTCTTTTATTTCTTTGGCTTGATTTAGCGCTCTAGCAAAGACTGTGAGTACATTATATTAAATAAGGACATAAAAAGTTGGGCACCCTTGTCTCATCCCCCACTTTAAAGGAAATGCTTCCTGTTTTCTCCACATTTAGTGTGACATTGGCTATAAAGTTTGCCATATATATAATTTATTAAGTTGAGATACAGTCCTTCTATTCCTAGTTTCTTCAGAACTTTTATCATGAAGGATGTTAAATTTTGTTAAATGCCTTTTCTACATCTACTGAGAACATCTTGTGACTTCTGATCTGAAATGTATTTATGTTTTGTTTGGGTTTTGTGTTGTTGTTAAATTGCTGATTTGTATATGATTTATTCTTGCATTTCTTAAGCAAAGTCAATGTGGTTATGGTGTTGATCTTCTTGATGTGTTCTTGAATTCAGCTTATAAGTATTTTACTGAGAGCTTTTGTGCTTACACTCACTAGTAAAACTGCTATACAATGTTCTCTTCTTGTTGCTGGTTTTCCTGTCCTGCTTCAGTGTCTGGATGACTCCGACGTCACACAAGAGCTTTGCTACTGTCTCTTCCATAGGCACGTGAAGACAGCTGGTGTTAGCTGGTGTAGAATGCCACAATGAATACACCTATTCCTGTGCTTTTCTTTGTTGAGGGATTTCTTTATTATCGCTTCAATTTTGCTGCATGTTATAGATCTGATTACAAGTAGTATGTATATGTCCTCTTGATTTAATTTTAGTAAGTCATATGTGTCTAGATTTTCCAGTGTTTTGGATTACAGGTTTTCAAAGAGGTTTCTAATTGACCTCTGCATCCAGTAGAATATGTTCTAACAGACCCCTTTCCATCTCTAACTTTATTAACTTAGGTCTTCTCTCTGGTTAATTTGGCCACAGGTTTGTTAATCATTTTTTCAAATACTTCGTTTTATTCATTCTGGTATTGTTCTGTTAGTCTACATTTCATTAATTTCAGCATGGTTTTTATTATTTGTTTCTGCCTACTAATTTGGTTTTTGCCTTGTTCTTTTTCTAAGGTCTTATGGTACAATCATTTAAAGTTATTTGAGTTCTCTCTGACTTCTTTTAAAGTTTTTATTTATGTTTGTGTGGATATATGCATGTGTGTGTGCACAGAGGTCAAAAGTTAAAGGCAGGTAGCTTCCTCAACCTCTGCACCATAGTTTTTGAGAAAGGCTCTCTCTTGTATGTGTAGGTGCATGCCCATGTACACGAATGTAGAGGCCAAGGCAAGACACTGAATCTTGCCACACCACTCTGACCTGCAGCCTTGAGACAGGGCTTCACACTGAACACACAGCTTGGGTTCCTGAGCTTCAGCTAAGCTGGCTGGACAGTAAACCCTTGGGATACAGGACAGTCTCTCACTGAACCAGACACTCACTGATTTGAGCAGACTGACTGGTGAGCAAGCCTTAGGGAGCCTCCTGCTGCTACCTCTCAGCTATAAACTCCCCTCCTAGAAATGCCTTAGCTATATCCCAAAGGTTCAGGTAAGTGAACTTCCCTACTGTTATTTGACTCTAGAAATTTTTAACTCCCTTATCTATTTTGATAACTTTGTAAAATAATCAAATACAGGAAAATAGTTAAACTCTTAGAGATTGGGTTATTCTGTGGTATAAATCAGATTTTTCCAAAGTCCAAATATTTCTTCTTTAACATCAAGACTTGTGATATTAATAAAGCTATAAATTGAGACTGTTTGAAATATTAAATCAGGCCCTCTGAAATAAGAAAAATAAATTTATCACTTATAAATAAATATTTATCAAATTTTACCAAAACACAAATTCACAATGCATAAACATTTTCACCTGTGTCAATAGCAGACACTACCATAGCAAAACATAATTCTATAATTGATCACCACTTATTTCTTTACAATTTCTGAAAAGATATGGGTTTAGTGGCCAAAAACTGCTTACAGCCTCAATTTTTACAATGCTGAATCAAGATGGAAATACATTACTGAATACCAATTCTTCTCCCTGGAAGAAAGCAGGATATGAATTGCTATCACGGTGCAATCTCTTTTACTCAACAATCCAAGACACCCTTTCTTGTAGTTTTTTTGGTAGTTGTTTGTTCTTTGAACTGAAGGAACAAATGCAACTTCTCTGGGCTACAAGTGGCTTTAAAATAAATCAACCAATCAACCGGCCAAAACAAGATTCAAACAAGAAACCTTTGTACCTTCAGTCCTAGCCAGTAACACCTAAAAGAAGTATTGTTATTTTATCAAAATATCAGAGCTTTCCTTCTACCAAAAAACAAAATACCCAACAGCATGTGTGTGGCAGTAACAGCTTCTCCAGATGCGATGGCTTTGATAAGACATTTTTGCCAAAAGCTCATTTTACTTTCTCTCCAAGCATAATATTTATCATTAACTTTGAAACTGGTTTTACAAACTTCTCAGTCATAGTATGTACTGAGATGTTTTGTGCCATGAAAAGGAAATTTCTAGATACTTTAGTAGTAGGACATTCTGGTTTTAATGATAATTTCATTAATATCATTCCAAAATCCATTTATATTGTTTTATACACATATTTTATTTTTTTCGTACAAGTCTAAACACTAATTATTACAAAGCTAAGAAGTATGAATTCAGTTTGCCTGGTGCCATGAAAGGCATTTGGAAGCCTGTGCCCTTTGCTGCAGACCACAGCAGCAGCACAGCACAGGCCTAGACCTCCTATCACCTACTTTAACAAAATTTGTTTCCAACTCTTTACTCAGTCCAGACAAAATTGTTTTAACAGGTAACACTGTAGCTGTGAAAACTGTAATAAAGAACATATAATCTGGATAATTTTCTATGGCCTTAACTCATTCTCTCACGTTTTACTGATTTCATATAACTGGAACCCACCATGCAACATAATCCCACAATCTCACATTCTAAACTTCTCTAAAACCTTATCAGAGGGTACATACAGTTCAAGGGTATTATGAAACTTGCAATTCTCTTTGTTTTCAAAACAAAAGTAAATATGAATACAGACATTACCCTCAGGACCTTGCAATAATGAAGAGGTATCTGAAACTGACTAATTCAAATTTTTGAACAAGAATTTAAGCAACCTATTTTAAACTACAGAGAATTTTTTGAATCATAGCATCTACCATCCACAACAAATTAGCAAGAAAATTCAACTGATCATAATTTTCCTACACCCAAATATTTTCTATTGGTAAGGTCCTAATATAGAATATAACTGTATTACTTAGAAAGGGAATCTAAATTATGATTTTATGGTTGTACATAATTGGTTTTAGATGTCATATTTAGTCTTGCTGGCCCCAGAGTAAACAAAAAACTGAGCAACCTATATCTTCAACTGTAGTGATATTTCATATGTATTTTAATAAATAAAGCTTGCCTGAAGTTCAGAGAGTAAAACAGCTGCACT
>LOJH01004423.1:10341-23561 GCA_001685095.1 Ellobius talpinus | reverse complement strand
CTCTCTCTCTCTCTCTCTCTCTCTCTCTCTCTCTCCCTCCCTCCCTCTCTGTGCCTGCTTTAGGCAAATGCTATACTCTTATCATGAAAACAGGTTGTCATCATACCTCTAACTTAACTTAGCTTTTTTGGCTCAAGATTTCTTCGGGCATTCAGGACTTCGTCTTTATTATTTGATAGATTGGTCTATCAAAGATGCTTTTCTCTTTTGTTTCTTTGCTTTCTTTCTTTGTTTCTTTTGTGGGGTTTATGCTTCAACACCCTTCACCTCTGACTGGAGGATTCTCTGTAGCATCCTTTGTGCGGCTAGTACAGTGAACATAAACTCCTCCTGCTTTGATTACATGGGCAGGAGTTAATTTTTCATTCATTCCTGGGCTCGTTACTCCTAGCTGACAGTTAATCGTGTTTCGGGTCTTAGAACATGCCATAGCATTCTCTCCTGGCTTCTTGGATTCTCCTGAAAATCTTTTGTTATTCTAATGGCTACGATACCTGTTAGCACAGAATGGCTCAGTTCTTTTGTGGATTTGGGACTCTTTTCACCATATTTACTTTTTTAATATTTCAAATGTACTCTTTGAGAATTCCATACGTGTACACAATAGATTTTGATCACATCTAATCTCACTCCAACCCCACCCAGATTACATCCCACATCCCTTCCCAGCTTCATGCCCTCTTTGTGTTTTATAACTAACTGAGTCCAGTCAGTGCTTGCCATAGGAACTGGGTCATCCACTGGGCACGAACAACCTACCAGGGACCATAGCTCCATCAACTGTAACTTTTCAGCCAGGGGTAGGAGCTCATCAGCCCTTGCCCCTGAAGAGTTTTTTTTTTTTTAACTTCATGGGCATTTTTTTTCTTTGGCGGTGACTGTTTAACATCATCATTAAAGCAGACTTCGAGGAGACTCGACAGCTGTCCACTCAAAACATTTTCAGGTGCTGAAGTTTTATTCGCTGTGCTTTTACCACACAGTCACTAAATTCACTGGTCATAAAACTTTAAAGCATATCATTTTTCTTTCAAACTTCCAAAATCTGCATCCATCAAGTAGAAGGTGTACTTATGTTTATTAGCTTTGGGATAGAAGTCTTCAGCTTATCAAGTTGCCTCTCTAACACCTTCTGAATTTGAACAAATCGCTGAACGTATTTTTTCAAGCTGCCAAGACCTTACCAGGTCTTGGGTGTTTGTGTGACACATTGACTAGAATAGCCTTTCTGTGACTTGTCAACCTGTTAGTCAGGAATTCCTCTCCCATGATTAGAGCCAGCTTTTGCCCATTATTTCACTGCATACATTTTCTCTGTAATTAACCTTTTCCACGTTGCCTTTGAGTATTACAGAATCATAGATTTTTTTTCATTTCATTTAGTGGTATTTATAAAGTTGTTAATGTATTCCTTCTTCCTGTCTCTGCGTATCACTGAATATATTTTTTAAAAATCTATCTTTCAGTCAGGTATCCTTTACCTGATGCAATTTGTTTTGGGGGATTTCCATGTATTTTTTTTCTATCAGACTTACTGATACCTTCATTACCAAGAGTGTCTTTAGTCCCGGGACTTGTGAGGCAGAGGCAGGTGGATCTTTATGAGTTCAAGGCCAGCCTGGTCTAGAAGAGCAAGTTCCAGGACAGGCTCCAAAGCTACAGAGAAACCCTGTCTCGGAAAAAGAATCACCTCTAGGTATTTTTTTAATCTTAATTTTTATTTTTAATTGTATGTGTCCATGCATCTCTGTAAGTTTGTGTGTGTGCAATGATAAGTGAAACTTAATGCATTTGCCCACAGAGGCCAAAAGAAGGTGTCAGATCATCTGGAGCTGGAGTTAGAAGCAGCTGTGAGCCACTCAGAATGGGTGCTGGGAACTGAACTCAGGTCCTTTTTAAGAGCAATAGTTGCTCATAATGACTAGTCCATCTTTCCAGCTCTCCCTTTAGGATTTCATCCATGTTTACTTTATTATTATTATTATTAAATTTTTTCATTTATTTTATATTCTGACCTTAGTTTTCTTTCCATCTTCTCCTTCCAATCCTCCCCAATCCCCCCCAACCTGGAATCTATTCTTCCTCTGTTTATGCTCAGAAAGGGGAAGGCCTCCCATGGGTGTCAATAAAGCATGGCATATCAAGTTGAGGTAGAACTTTTACCTTTTAACCCAGAATGAGGAATAGGTTGCTGTAAGTCAGTCAAAGCCCTAGGGTAGCCCTGCTACCACCACTAGGAGTCCCATAAGCAGATCAAGATACACGACTGTCACATGTATGTAGAGGGCCTAGGTAGGTCCCATGCAGCTTTCTAGCTGTCAGTCCAGAGTCTGTGAGCTCCTATGAGCCCAGGCTAGTTGTTTCTGTGGGTTCCCTTGTGATGACCTTGAATCCCCCTGGATTGTGCAATCCTTCCTCCACCTCTTCAACAGGTGTCCTCGAACTCAGCCCAGTGCTTGACTGTGGATCTTTGCATCCGTTTCCATCAATCACTGAATGAAAGCTCCCTGATGACAATTGGGGTAGTTACCAATCTGATTACAGGAGACGACCAGTTCAGGCTACCTGTCCACTATTGCTAAGAATCTTAACTGGGGTTATGCTTGTAGATTTGTAGGAGTTTTCCTTGTACTAGGTTTCTACCTGACCCCCAAGTGCCCCCCATCAAGACATCTCTTTCATTACTCTCTGCCTCCACCCCCCAACACGATACCTCATGTTCCCACCCCTGCCAGCCCCCAGTCTCACCAGGGGATCCCTTTTATTTCCTCTTCCCAGGGAAATCCATGGGTCTCCATCCCCCTCTGGGCCCTCCTTGTTACCTAGCCTCTCTGGGGCTGTGGATTGCAGCATGGTTGTCTTTTACAGCTAATATCCACTTATGAGTGAGCACATACCATGTATATCTTTCTGGGTCTAGGTTACCTCATTCAGGATGATTTTTTTCTAGTTCCATCCATCTGCCTCCACATTTCCTGATGTCATTGTTTTTAACAGCTGAGTAATACTCCATTGCTTCAATGTACCACATTTTCTTTATCCATTCTTCAGTTGTTTCCAGGTTCAGTCTATTATGAATAACACTGCTATGAACATAGTTGAGCAGGTGTCCTTGTGGAATGATTGAATATCCTTTGGGTGTATGCCCAAGAGTGGTATTGCTGGATCTTGAAGTAGATTGATATCCAATTTTCTGAAAAACCTCCATATTGATTTCCAAAGTGGCCGTAGAAGTTTGTCCTCTCACCAGCAGTAAAGGAGTGCTCCCCTTGCTCCACATCCTCTCCACCATGAGCTGTCACTTGTATTTTTGATCATAACCATTCTAAAGGTATAAGATGGAATATCAGAGTTGTTTTGATTTGCATTTCCCTGATGGCTAAGGATGCTAAACAATTGTTTAAGTGTCTCTCTCCTATTTGAGATTCTTCTGTTAAGAATTCTCTAAATCTGTATGCCATTTTTAAATTGGATTGTTTTTACTACTTTAGGATCTGTGGCTAAACAGTTGCTTTGTTCTTTTGAAGGTGTCATTTCCCTAACCTTATTTTCCTACCTTTTTATGTTCCTACATTATGAGTTTAGCATGTGTGGATTTGTATTTCCTGCATTTATGAGGTGGTTTTTATTAAGTAGCTTTCACTTGAAAAGTTGTCTTAGGTGCCAGTTTGTCACCTGATGTTGGCACGATAGTTTAATTTCCCAGTAGTTTCTTTGGTTGTGGCTGATGAATCTGGGCACACAATCTGTCATCGCCAAGCGGAAGAGACCTGCCTACTCTGTATGCTATCAAAAGTGGGGACATTGCAAGTTCAAGCAAGTTTGGTGCAGATTCCTATGGGCATATGGGAGCTTGTGGTTGACCATTTCTGTGGTAGGAATGAGTCCTACTGAAGCCTCTTTGGACATTGTTGGTACTGGTGATGCTAGGGTACTTCTGGCAACCCCAGTGTGAGTTAGAAGCCTCACACACTTGTCTTCTTGACCAGACAGTGGTACTGGCTCTGATTCTATACCATAAGAGATAAAGATGTCAGGAACTAAAGCACTTCTTTGTGACACAAATGTGACACAAATGGTGAGTGTTCAAACAGGGTAGAAGCAGGGTGGACAACAGAATCATGTACATGGGATGGCAGCAATAATGGTGACATGTTTTTCTTTACAGTGTCAATATATATCCTGGAGTGGGGCTATCACTGGAGCCAGAGTCTTTCTCCTCAAGTTTCTTAGGTGTAGTATGTGACCAGGACTAGTATAACATCCAGAGAAAAATGGTTGATCAGGTCTTGGCAGCAGACTCCTGTGGGTAGAAAAGCTTGCCTCCCCACTCATCAGTTTCAGGCATCTGAGTACAGAACAAGAGGAGTGGCAGGATACTGGAAAGCCTCCTTAAGGCCTGGTACTGGCACCAGGCCTTACCATGTCCTTATTATCAAATGGGTACCACTCTGATATCCATTTCCCTTTGTGTCATATAACCTATTCCCTACAGTACAGGATATTCAGGCCCCAGTTGGACCAAGGTAGATTCTTAAGGCAACTATCATCTAAGTCAGTCAAGAGGAGTGTACCAACCACAGAACGAGAGGTCTCTGATGCCCAGGGCAGTCTACTCTCACCAGCTAGCTAATTTCTCAATGGCTCCTAACTACAGCACCCTGGTGTTCATAAGAAAGTGATATGAGATCTTTTTGCCAAAGCTGCTGTACATATTTTATGCATCCACGTGCCCAGTCAGCCTGACAACTGTCAATTCTTTAAGTAGCCAAGATTCCAGATCCCATGCCTATGGAACATGCAGAGACACTATTGCATCTCTCTCTCTCCTCCCTCTGTCTCTCTCCCTCTCTCTCTCTCTCTGTGCACACATGCATGCATGCATGTATAAAAGGCAGAGATCCATACCAGATATGATCCTCAATTATTTTTCACCTTATTGTTTGAGCAGGGACTCTCATTGAACCAGGAGTTGACTGATTGCCTAGACCATCTGGCCAGTGAGCCCTGGAGTCCTCCTACTTCCGGCTCCCCAACACCACAATATCTGGGTTTTACGAATGTGGGTCCTGGGAACTGAATTCAGATTGGCATCATATGCGACAAACACTTCACCAACTGAGCTGTCCCTCCAGCCCTCTTTTTCACTGTTGACCTTGCAAAGAGAAGACTTCTCTGCCCCCAGCTCTGGATCAAAGATGGTAGATGCTGGAGTAATTTCCCTCTGTATGCGGTTGTCTTGGGTCTCTGAAGCTCACAGAGTTTCAGCTGCTCTGTCTGGGATTTCCTGTGTCCTCTTGTGGCACTCACTTATAATGTGGCTATATACTGTCACTTTGGTTCTTATCCATGAAGGAGGAGGCAAAGAGTGCTCACTGTCTCAATTCCACTGTGACCTTGGGTCCACCCATTACTGATGGTCCTCCTTATTCTCCTGATGCTTGACTGGAACTAACTTTTCCTGTCTTTGCTCCAGTCTTGTTACCCAGTAGCCTTCAACACTGCTGAACTGAGTCAGGGGCAGAGATCTGGACTGGAGTGTGGGCTGAGGTTGCCTGGCACCAAACTCCGCTCTGACATGGGTTGCCATGTGGTTTCTTCTGGAAGATTTCTCGTGGGGTACAGCTTTCCACTGTACAAGGCAACCCAGTATTGGATAAGTCAATATTTTCAAATCCACTTTGATGTTCAAGAGCCCTAATACTTCCCTATCACTCTGGCACTGCTCCTGCTCTCTGCACCAGATAAGGACATGATGTTGTGACCGCATTTCATCTTTCTGAACTCTACATGATAGTTATCACATAACTCTGCTTTTTTGTTATTGTTATTGTTTGTTTATTTATAAACTCAAACTAAGAATATTCGTGTGTATGTATGTGTGGTGTGTGTGTGTGTGAGAGAGAGAGAGAGAGAGAGAGAGAGAGACTCATGAACTAGGCTGCTAGGCTTCTCTGCTTGGATCCTCAGCAGCAAACACTTTCTAGTTTATTATTTTCTTCAGTAACATGTGTCTTGTGTTCCAGATGAGGACATGCAGAGTGCTGGGAGGTCATGGCTTCCAATTATCTGCTAGGGTTTTGTTTTGTTTTTTAGCTGCTGTGTCATGAGCTTGGCTCACATTGAGCCTGACTTCAATAAAACCCCTGGATCTTTTCACAGGACTCCTGCCAAGCCAAAGCTCCTCCTTCAATATTTGTGGAACTGATAGTTTCAAAAATAACATTCACATTTTCTTATATTGTAAAAGCAATGTATAACAATTTTAGGGCTTCAAAGATACAGTCAAGTAAGTACTTCCTTTTACCTGAAAAATATTTTCATTAATTCATTAAAAATTTCATACAGTATGTTCTGATAGTAACCCCCCAAATCTCTCCCAGATTCACCCCCACCTTCCTATCTACCTAACCTCATGTTCTTTCTCTCTCGTTTTAAAAAAAGTTCACCAACTCCAATTTGTGTTGACCAACTGTTCTTGGGTGTGGGGCTTACCCCAGGATGACAGAATTCAAAATGATTGACTTCCAGCTTTGTCTTCCCTAGACATTGTAGGCATCACAAGATAAGTAATGTTCAGATTCCAGCATAACCCAGACCAATGTGATAAAGGGTTAAAGTGACAGTAGGAGGGGCGGGACACCAGGACAGGATTGATGATTGCTATCTAAGGATGCCCAGTCATTATACAGCTCCTAGTTATTTAATAGCTCTAACTGAGACCTCCCCTTCAAAAGAAAATGTCCTAACTTTTTTTCAGAAAAAGAACTACAATGATGAATTTTATGAAGAACCCCATACCCTCCATTGAAGACTGGCCTCAAATTTCTCGTGGTCAAAGGACTCACACTTGGAACTTGGTGGGTCCTCCTGGTGACTGTCCTTCTTTTCTTCTTTCTCCTCTATGTCTCTCAGAAAAAGATGTTCACGATATCTGAATTATGTAACACCTGGTTGTGACTTGTGATCCACTGGCACTAGATGTCATTACACAGCTAACTTTGCCTGCTGGTCCCCCCTCGTCCCTCTTCTCCGCTCAACCCCCTTCCTTCCTGCTCTCTTACAGTATTCTCAATCCCAACACAGAAGAAGCTGTGCTGGCTGAGATCTCTTCCTTCCACACGCCATCCCTCCAAACCCAGCACTCCCAGCAAGATCTCATCCAAAAATGTCCTCCCTTCGCCTCACTCCCCGCTCAGCTTTTGTATCAGGATGACTCATGATGAAATCCATCCTTACACGTCACCAGTTATGCAACCCCGTGGAAAATTGTTTTGACCCCTGTGACATTTATTTTCCACAGCTATCATACTGAAAGCCATAATGCTTCCTCGAAAAACAGATTACATCAAAAAAATTATATGAAGTATCTTAGGAATTTGAAGCTACGTGATGGTGTCATCAGTTTGTGCTTCCACTTGTTCTCCACGATGTGGTGAGAACATAGAAGTCATGTAAATATGTTGGTTGAATGTGGAAAAGTAAAAGAGCAAAAAATGGAACAAGTGAAAAGGATAAGTAGGTAGGACACAGGGCTCAAGCACTCCAAAAGGTGGAGATGCAGAGAACCAGTCCTACCTGAGACAGGAAGGAAAGGGCTACCCGAGTAACCCTCCTTTCCCTGCCTTACTCTAGGGCTGCTGGCATCAAAATGAGACTCTCCTCAGAGTGGTATTGGTTTTAGTAATTAATTATTATAAAGCTTGCGTACTCCAATTTTTCAAATATGTGAGAAACAGAATTCTCAACTCAGCCTTCTTGGAAATATTTTCTCTCTTGGGTTTTTTAGCTGCTGACCTATTCCTGAGCAATTAGGGCCAGCCAGGGTCAGCCTTTGGGAAGGTGCTTAACTGGCCCTTTCCACATGAAGTTCTGCCAAGCTCTGCTGCCAGGAGATGCCACAGCATCCGTGAGGGTGTTGTATGGAACCAGTGTATATTTTTGAGCAAATGGACTAAAAAATTGTTCAATGGATAGAACTTAAAATGTCTCTTCCTAGGCTGGTCTGATGACTCAGTGGGTAAAGTACTTCCCTTGCAAGCTTAGTGGCTCCTCTTCAATATCCAAAACTCACAGTAAGATGCAAGAAGGGAACTGGCTCCCCAGAGGTAGCTCACTGGATAAAGGTACCTGTCACCGAGCCTGGTGACCTGAGTTTGAACCCAACATGGTAGAAGAAGAGAATCAGCTCCCACAGGTTGTCCTCTGACCTTTACATACATGCCATGGCTCCCCTGATCCTGGCCAATTAAAATAATAAATGTAATTTTTTTTTAAAAAAATTAAATGTTATCTGGGTGGTGGTGGTACACACCTTTAATCACAGCACTAGGGTAGTGAGTTTGAGGCCAGCCTGATCTTCAGAATGAATTCTAGGATATCCAGGAAAATCCAAGAAAGAAGATGACGATGACGACATGAAGACGAAGACAAAGACGAAGAAGAAGAAGACGAAGACGAAGACGATGACGAAGACGAAGACGAAGAAGAAGAAGACGAAGAAGGAGAAGAAGGAGAAGAAGGAGAAGAAGGAGAAGAAGGAGAGGAAGGAGAGGAAGGAGAAGAAGGAGAAGAAGGAGAAGAAAGGAAGGAAGAGCTTTCAGTTGACATCCTTTTACATTCTGCCACTGAGTACACACTTGAACCTGAGCTGAAGGCAGTAGAAGGATTACTATGTTTTGTTTATACTAATTATGATTTGTCTCTTAATGAGAGAAGAAAAAGTCTCCCTTTCTTGTACATCCTACATCTGAACATGAGGGGCCAAATCTGGGGAAAAGAGATGTTTGTTGAGCATGTCTGATCATAGTTGCTTCATTTCCTGGTAGTTGATGTGCACCAACCAGTGTCCTAGCCTTTACGAATGTCAAACACACATCTCTGTCCCATAAATACTTGTTCTTCTCCAAAGGGAACACCCCCCTTATGGGGACCAGGGAGCCTCACAAGAGCCAGGGAGTAAATGAAAGTCACAAGAGTCAGGGAGTAAATGAAAGTCACAAGCCTCAGGGAGTAAATGAAACTTACAAGGCTCAGGGAATAAATGAAAGTCACACATCTCAGCAACCTTCAGAAACTTCCAAAATTCTCAAGGACCTTCCTTAAGGTTGGCTAACCAGTAACAGGTATGGGAGGGGAGAGGCCCAACTTCCCTCGGACTGTGAGGAGAACTCCAGGAATGACTAAATGCAGCTGCTGTCACTCATTTCCTGTTGGGGAAGGGGTTTTGGTGATACAGATGCCTTTGCATCACCTGTGGTTCTGTGAGTAATACCTCATCTATATTCCTATAAGTAAGTAACTCCAGTAACTCCGTGCTTCTGTGAGTTAATACCTCATCTATATTCCTATGAGTAACTCCAATAACTCCATGCTGCTGTGAGTAATACCTCATCTATATTCCTATGAGTAATTCCAGTAACTCCATGCTGCTGTGAGTAATATCACATCTATATTCCTATGAGTAACTCCAATAACTCCATGCTGCTGTGAGTAATACCTCATCTATATTCCTATGAGTAACTCCAATAACTCCATGCTGCTGTGAGTAATAGCGCATCTATATTCCTATGAGTAATTCCAGTAACTCCCTGACTCCATCATCCAGGAGGGTTGGGTGGAGAACAGTGAATATGATCAAAGCACATTGCACAAAATCCTCAAAGAATTAATCAAATATTGTATACATTTAAAAACTAATAGTTTAATATTGATTCTTTTGCATGACTTACTCAAATGCCACCAACGTTTCCATAGATGACTTCTTTGTTATAGAACCAAATTTAGGCTAGAACAGTGGTCTTCCTCAGTATGCGCAGCATTTTGTATTCAAATACTTTCTATTCCAGAGAGAGAGCTGAGGGAGTGAAGGCATTTGCTGCCATGCCCCTTGACCTGAGTTTGACCCCTGGGATCCACATGATAGAAAGAAAAATTGACTCCCACAAGTTTTCCTCTGACCTTCACATGTAAGCTGTGACATGTGTATCATCAACACACACATATGAACACACGTGCATACAAATTAAACCACAAAATAAATGTAATAAAAATTAGCAAAAAGATCTCTCATTACTTTAAAAGACAAAATGCGGGATGAAGAGAACCCAGTGTATAGGTTCTTGTAGGAGTGATCATCCCTAACTAGCTGCCATTAACAGCCTCCTACTATGTGATACAGATTATGTTACTAGTAGCTCTTATATATTATCCCGTTTGGCCCTTAAAAAAACCTCGGTGACTCTCCTGGGTTTTTTGCTTGTCCATATGAAGTTGATTATTGTTCTTTCAAGGTCTGTGCCTTACCCTCACTGAGGATTGGATGGGGGTGTGGTGGGAGATTATGTGGAGGGAATGGGAAGAGGAGTGGAAACATGGATTGGTATGTATAACGAAAAAAGATTGGTTCTTTTTAAAAAATAAAAATAAAGAAAGAAGGAAAGAAAGAAAGAGAGAGAGAAAGAAAGAAAAGAAAGAAAGAAAGAAGGAAAGAAAGAAAGAAAGAAAAAGAAGAAAAGAAACCTCGGTGAGGTAGGTACTATTGTTCCTAGTCACATTTCGTACACAGGAAATGAAGGCAGAGTGTGCTTTGCTGCTTAACTAGTAGGGGGCCATAATCAAAGAGAGAAGGAGGCACATGTATTGTATTATTGGATACCATGACTGTGATAAAATACTTGACATAAGCAAAGAAAGGAAAGGTTCAGTTCAGGCTACAGTTACAAGAGAATCCTGTCCCTCGTGGCAGAGAAGGAAGGATGTCCTGAGCAAGAGGCTCGTTGGCCATGCTGCATCAACAGCCTGGAAGTAGAGTGAGACAGATGCTGGAGCCCAGCCTACTCTCTCTCTTTGACTCAGTCCAGGGTTCTAGCCCAGAGAGCTGTGCCACCCACGTGTCATGTGGATTTTCCCACCTTCCTTCATTTAATCATGATAATTCCACATAGGCACGCGGAGAGCCTTGTCTCTATGGTGACTACAGATCCTGTCAGGTTGGTGATCAATAGCAACCATCACATGTATTCTATGTAAATATAATGTTTTACAATAAGCTGCAGAAGGACTATTCGGCAGTTTCCTTTTGTGCTTATTTTTGTGGTTGTTTTCAGGAATCCTGGCCTTTCATGTACGGAAGGATGACCTGGAACTGGTTTTTCTGCCTCCAGCTCCCTAGTGGTGCCATCACAAGTGTGTACTGCCACTCCCAAATCTGTGTTTGTTTGTTTTTTTTAATGAGTTTTATGGTGAAAGGAGAGAGTGAGGTTGTGGTTATTCCTTTTAGACATACTTTTGGGGGCTGTGGTCTTTGCATGCAACCATGGTGAGCTGAGGAATGGTGGCTGGCGGGGAGGGCCTGTATGACTTTGACTAGAATATAACTGGAGATCCTGCTACCTAGACTCAAGCTCCCTTTCTGCCTCATCGACTAGAGTGACATGTCCAAGCCCAGGATATCAACAACAAAATGATAAATGAATGTGATTAACCGCCCCCCCCCCATTGCAAACCTCTGCCCAAGGACTCCAATGCCATTAGAGCAGACAAGGTGAGAGAGAGTAAAGGCGAACTGGCCGAGCACTGTGGAGGCTCAAGTGACAGGCTGGCTTCTCCCCAACACAGGACATTCTAAATGTGTCTCAGACACAGTCATCTAAGCTCCAGTTAATTGACAGTGAGGAAAAATAGCAAAATTTCCATCCAACTAGCAAGAAAAGGAACCCCCCAAATGTTTTGAACTTACATTTTTTTTCTGTTTCCTTTTGCTGTCCAGGACCGTAGTCCATGAAACCATGTCTCTGAGAATTCCCGCTGAGAGCATAAGTTCACTGTCACAGGTTTAGTCTTAGGGTTATTTGGTACAAACTTTTTGTGCAACCAAACACTCGTACTTTTTTTAAAAAGCAATTCTTGCAATGGGGCCAAGTAGTTAAGAAGTAGATGATGACAACTTGAAAGAACAGCTCATGATACTGGGGCATTCTTTTATAATGCACTTGGCAAGCATGCTGAGTACCTGTGTGGATCAGAGCTCTGTCCTTTGCATCTCGAAAGGAAGATGTGCATATAAATGGCAGCTCCTCTGAAGTAAATATCTACATGCAGCACTTTACATTCATTGTTGGTCATAAGCCATTTAGTAGTCTTATACTAATTCTATGGAGGGTAGAGGGCAATACATGAAATATAGCAGAGCAGTGATTAAAAATATTCGAGTCTATCGCACATACTCGTTAGATGTATCTTTCATGCAACTTTTCTCTGTGTGTGCATGTGTGTGTGCACACATGCCCTCCTGCATGTGCATAAGAGGCCAGCTGAGGACATTAGGTGCTGTCCTCTATCTCTCTCCACCTGATTTTCTTAAGGCAGGTTCTCTCACTGAACCTGGAGTTTGCTGTTTTGGATAGACTGGCTGACCAGTGAGTTTCCATGAGATCCATCTGTCTCCACCCCCTAATGCTAGGGTTATATGTAAGTGCATCCAAGCTGGGGATTAGAACCCAGGCCCCCATAATTACACAGCAAGAACTCTACCCACTGAGAAATCTCCATGGCCACTCACTGGCCTCCTCTCAAACATACTTCTTCTATGCATTATAGTCAAATAAATTTGAGTAGTATTAACCTGTGCTTGAGAAATAGGGCAAGAAGTAAGGGGTTGTTATCTCTCAAGGAAGGGAATATGGGCATACACAAAGTCTATATGATACTGGATTTCAGTCTCGCACATCTACCAGTGCCATTATAAGACAAATGACACTATGAACTCAACAGAAATGGGAAATTTACCAAGAGGCACAAAATCCTAGCATATTATGACTACTGCAAATTTTGCCTCCCTTTTGAGTTCTGAGGGCAAGCCAGTCCCCTGGCATGCCCCCTTTAGTGGTGGCCAGAGAGAGTCTCTACCCTGTGTGTGCTTGAGAACAGAACTTCTCTGGTCTTACATACACCCAAATCATCGGGGGTCTCATAGATGCTCAGCCTGATTGGGGAAGACTTGGTGCATCCCAAAAATTCCTAACCAGTTCCCAGCTACATCCCCACCAAGTTCTTCTCCTTGAGAATCACATATCTTCTTAGAGAATAAGAATGAAGTGTCCCCAGCACCCAGAGTCTGTCCTTGCATTATCTATGGGTTCTGGAGTCTGCCCAGATGCAGACGATCTTCTGGTGTGTGTGTGTGTGTGTGTGTGTGTGTGTGTGTGTGTGTGTGTGTG
>LOJH01004423.1:0-10209 GCA_001685095.1 Ellobius talpinus | reverse complement strand
GTGTGTGTGTGTGTGTGTGTGTGACACAGGAGTTGACCAAGTCAGATAAAGATAATAAACAGCTGTTACATTCCACTACTCGACAGGGGCTGGTTTGAGTTAGTTATGGCCAGGTTCTCATTGGGCATCTATAACAAACCTGATTGGTAGGTACTATTGTAGGAAAAACAGTAGTGTGTGTGTGTGTATGTGTGTGTGCAAGTGCATGCGTATGTTGGCAGAGGAGCAAGAGCCAAGACACCTATGTCCCAGATGCTGCCACAGCCCAGTCTTCCTGCAAAGTCACCATGCTCCCATAATCCCTGTGTTCTAAGTGAGTGGGTCCCAGATTTCCCATGGCCATCCATGTGGCCCAGCTGAAAGGCTATTTCAGAGTGTTCTAAATCAGGTTTTGTGCTCTGGCAAAGGAACGAAGCCCTCTTTTCTAATATTACTTCTGTGGGAAAGTGATTTCTGAACTCCAAACAACTCCACTTACAAATACATTTTTGGAATATGACCCACTTATATGCCGAGGACTGCTTGTTCTTTGGAGGTGGGGGAAACTACCTATGTACAGCTGTATTTTGTTTAAAATATATAATGTGCTCGAGATCTGAAGCACTTGCAAGATTTCTCCCAGGAGGAGTTGGCTCTGCAGATTTCAATCCTATGTAGAATTTCAAGATGGAAAGAGACTCTCTGTGGATGCTCTCAAATTGGTCTCACCAACATACTGAAATGGTCAGGGCTGACGAAGGCATGGCGTGGAGAACCTTGGCACAACTTAGTCTTAAACCCAAGTTATTTTCACCCTCACTGTGTGTGCATGCATGTAGACATGTATATGTATGTTCATATGTGGGCAGATGCACAGGTATGTGTGTGAGTGATAATACATATATGTACATACACATGAGGAGAGCAGAGGACCCTCTTGACTGTTGGTCCTCAGGTGCTGTCCACCTTGATTTATTTTTTTGGAGGCAATATTTCTTATTGGCCTGGAACTCATCAAGAGACTGGGCATCTCCAACACTGGCTAAGCATGTGCTATTTATCATATCTAGATTTTTTAAAATATGGGTTTGAGGCTCCATCTTAAGTTCTCAAGCTTTCACAGAAAGTAATTTACTGACTGGCCATCTCCACATCCTTGCATTAACTTAAGAAAAGCATAGAGTCTGAGACTCCATCTATGGACTGTTCATGAAGTATGCCAGGGATAGAGTTATATAATTTATGTATGTTTTAAAGCACTCCAGAAAATTGTAATAGAGACAGTTTTGAGCCAAGGTATTCATTGGTTCTCAGACCAGTTCATTCATTTATTTGTTCTTTTATTATATACCAAAGTTGTTTGTGGCATAGGTGTGGGGAGCTGAGGGCAGGAAGATAAGAAATCACATGTGTTGTATGATGACACATGGCACACAGAGGTGCGGGTTCTAACTAGTGGGATGGGGGACGGGGTTACAGAGGCTTCACAGGTGAATTTATAGAACACTGAGTGAGCCATGGAGTGGCAATACAGCCATGTTCTAGAGTCAGAGAGCCTGAATTCAAATGACTTACAACCTCAGGACTTCTACCAAATGGCTTAGCCTTTCTATGTCTTAGTATTGGCAGTAGGAAAGCCGGAACAAGCTGAGTTACTTCCTTGGAGAGCAATTTGGTACAATAGCAGTGCTGAGGTAGGTAAAGTGCTATACTGAGTCCCTGCCTTGGAGGGCTGTTGTAAAGATGAGCAGGGCTGATGCGGGTCAAGTGCTTAGCTGAGGACCTACTTTGGAAGACAGCTATGAAGGTTAGTAGTGCTGACACAGGGAAGTGTTTGGAGGAGTGGCTTAAACCTTTAGCATACGATAGGACCTTCTGTAGATCTCGTGAACAATAAGCAAGTTCCTAGGTTCCACTCCAAAGTCTGACAGCCAGCTGATGAAGAACAAGCCAAAGAATTTCTAACTACTGCTTAGGAGGTGGAGAAATGGCTCAGGGTTCAGAGTGCCGTTTGCTCTTCCAGAGAACCCCAAGGTGGTTCCCAGCACCTACAGCAGGCAGTTTATAACCAAACACTCATATCTCCTGCTCAGGAAGGCTCTGGCACCTCTGACCTCTGTGGGCATGTGCACTCATGTGTACATATTCCACACAAACACACATGCATACGCACAATTAAAGGTAGTGAAACGACACCTCTTTTAAAAAAAAAAGAACAAAGGATGAACTAGGATCAGGGAGGAACCAGAGGAGAGTACCAATGGATAGTGGCTCCCAGCGCCATTAAACTTCAGACATTATTTGAAGAAAACCTACCAGGAGGACCTGCTATCACCAGAAGCACCTTAGCTCAAAATTATTGGTCAGAATCATCTATCACTAGCTCCTTCTTATTCATGCCTGACTGGTTTTGATGGCCCCCAAAGATTGTCCACCTCCTTTAGAAAGCTGCCTATAGCACTGACTCATAGGAACCTGTGGCTCCTCAGCCATGTTGCCCAGATCCTTATGAGGGACTTGCAGCTCTCTGATCACACCTGGAATCTTCCACTGGCATCTGCACATTTATACTCCCAACCCCCACATGCATTAAGTTTTCATTTGCAGACATTAAGATATACAGTAACATGGTCTGGAGAGATGACTCGGAGGCTGGGAGCATTTGCTGCCCTTGCTTTCCCAACTCTAACTATAGGCGGCTCACAGCCACTTTTAACTCCAGCTGTGGAGGATGTGACACCTCTAGCCTCTGCTGGCACCTGCTTTCATGTGCATATTGCCCTCCACAGACACAAGCTTACGAATAATTAAAACTAAAACCGAATCTTAAAACTATACAATAAAAGTGGAAGACATAATTGGTAAAGGGCAGTTAGAAAACAAAACACAATTCACACATCTCTTCATGTTTTGCAAAGTTTCCCTTTGGGCAAACCAGGAATTTTACACACTTCAGCTTAAGAAACAGCAGCTGAACTGTGTGTGACTCCTTTTGCATCTTGTTTCATGAAAGAGGCGCAGAACAATCAGGCTGCTGATCACTGATTCTGGCTTTGTCATTCTACTGGCATGTTAACTATACGACTTTCCATGCTCTGGAGTTCACGCTAGAGCCAAGTCAGATCCAGTATGAGCACCAGTGGCTTTCATCCCGGTGTGCTGAGCATGGGGACACTGCGGAGGCTGGCGTGACTATTTTGGGCATGGCATGAGGTAGCAAATGGAAAAAGAGAAATCAGAGACAGCCAGTTTTCCTCTGCTGTCTGAACAATGATGTGGGTGCCCTGTGCCACTGGGACGAGTGGGAGTCCTTTGGAGGCAAAGGGTCTTAACTGCCACATCAGGAGGCAGAGGAGAGAGGAAGGAGAAAGAGGAAGAGGGGAAGAAGTAGAAGAGGAAGAAAGGAGAGGAGGTGGGGAGGAGGAAAGAGGAAGAAACAGGAAGAAGAGGAGGAGATGGAGAGGGAAGAGGGGGAGAAGAAGGAAGGAAAGAAAGAGGAGGTCAGGATGTGGGAAAGTCACAGAAAAGTAGAAAATGATCTGGCAGGTAGAATTTACAGACAGAGACCCCAATAGCTGTGGCTTTTTAATGAAATCAAAAATGACTTCAGTTTTGCATCCAGCTTCTTGCCATGTAGATAAGATTTACTAACGAAGAATGAGTCCTCTGTTCTCCAGGGTTCCATCTGGAGCAGAACAGGGCCTGCAAGGCCAACTCTCTCCCACATCACTTAAGATGAGTTCAAGTGCCTGGAGAAGTGCTTTCTGATGTCCTCTTGCTGTGATGGCTGGCTGGCTTCTTCAGCTGTTTCCTCTGACTAATCAGTGCAATCTCTCCCATCTTTCTTTGGTTGTTGTACACAGAACAGATATTTCTTGAGCTGTTAGCAACATACTTGTCCTTCCGATCTTCTAGTAATTAATTGATTTTTCTGGGCATATGTGTGTTTTCCTTCATTCATTGTTTCCAGGAAAGTCACTTGAACAGTTGAGAGCAATCAAGAGTTTCCAAGAAGACCAGCCACCTTGTCGCTGATACTCTGGCTTCTCCTTGCCTCTAAGCTCCACGCTCAGTACTCAAGAGTTTGTTCCCCTTCACGCTCAGTTCCATGGATTGATCTGAAGTATAATAGCAGGGTGAATTGTTAGGTTCATTTCTGTGATAGTTTGAGAATAATATGATGTCGTGGACACAGTAAAGAGACACCAGGCTGTGTGGTGATGGTGGGACAGAGAAGATGACCCAACCAGTAGAGTGTAAACAAGGAGGACCTGAGTTTGACCTTCTCCATGCCGGCAGACCTCAGGCTCTCGTCTCACTCAGGGTAGCAAGTATTTAGATAATATTTACATAGGATAACAGGTATTCAACACACTGAATGCCAAATTTGAGATCTGGGTCTTCTCAGCATCATGCGATCATTCTCATAATTTGAACACAAGGATTTTACTATATGTGGAGAGATTGTGAAGTGAAGATTTTGCAGTGCTATAGTGTTCAACAGTAAATATCTGAAAAGTGCAAAGACTATTATGAATAGTAAATTCAACAAGCGTAGCTTAGTCTTTTGACAGTGGAACAGTCAGACCCTAAAGGAGAGTGCATAGAAGCAGTGCTTAGGATGAAGGTGAAACTGTTCCATTTTATCCTGACAGATGAACATCTGTGTGGCGTTCAATCGTTTTCTTAAATCTCCCTAACTCTCTCCTCTCTTCCTCCTCTTCCCCCCCGTCCTTTTCTCTCCTCTTTGTCTTTATCCTCCTCTTCTTCTCTCCTCCAAGTTCCCCCTTTCCCACTCTCTCTCTTTCCCTTCTCCTTTTCCCCCTCCTTCTTTCTCTCCTTTCCTGAGTTTGGTTGTTGTGGGATAACCCTTCTGTATGCTGTGGACATATGTTGCTCTCATTGCTTGAAAATAAAAGTTGTTTGACCAATAGCCAGGCAGGATAGGGTTAGGCAGAATAATCAGACTGAGAACTTGGATTCTCAGGAGGGGTGGAGTTGAGAGAGACACAAGTCCCAGAAACTATATGCCTAAGACCACTAAAAGACACGACCATGTAGCAATATATAGATCGATAGAAATGAGTTAATTTAAATGTAAGAGCTAGTTAGTAATAAGCCTGACCTATAAGCCAAATAGTTGTAATTAATATAAGTTTTTGTGTGGTTAGTTGGGATTGTGAGGTCAAGAAACAAAAGCTCCACCTTTGTTTACATTTGGTACCTTCAAAAAGGCCATCTGACTAAATGATCATGGTGTTGAGATCCCTAAAAATAGAGAACTAAATTAGAGTACTGTTGGAGCATGAATATATCAATCAATTCATCATGGACAATGGAGCTATACATTCTCACTGTCAGGGGAAGGGAGTGTGAGCATAAGAAGGGAAAGAAGTACGAGAACTCAAGGCTGTGGAATTACAAACAGAGTGGCTGTAAGCTCATGCTCTCACTAAAAAGTGATAGATGAAGAAATAAAGATGCAAAATTGGTACATTTATATGTAATGGCAGATTTGTACACAAACACATGCACACACTGTTTCAGCCCTTTTATTGAGAAGGCCTTCTGATTGGCACACCTTAACATCATTAAGGCACAAAAATCTAACACTCAGGTTTTGCCTTCTAATTGCTATCCTTCACTAAGTCAAAACAATAGCAAAGCACAGCTTCTTGAAGAAATGGCTGACTCCAAGGCTTGAGCAGAGTATTCTTTGCCAGAAAGTAGAGCATACTTACTAGGCATAGAGGCACATGCCTTTAATCCCAGAACTTGGGAGGGGAAAGAGTGAAAAAGTAGAACACATTCAACTATGTGTGTCTATAACCTTTAAGTCAGAGTACCCATGCTCCTGTGTGCACATATGGACACACATAAGAGATGAACAACTCATCCCCAACATGGGGAAGGGCCAAGACTGCTAAAACCCGGCACATATCTGAAAGCTTTGCATTAGCCATGGAGAAACACTGCAGAATAATATTACCACAGAAATGTCGAGACCAAAGTACAAACAACTAAAGAAAAATAGTTGATTTATTTTTTGTGAGAACTAAATACTTTTGTACTCAGTAGTCAAGACAGACTCAAGAAAGACAAAAGAAAATTCTCAGACTGGGAGAAGATACTGTGTACTGTCTATCAGACAGGCAACTACATTAGACCCCTTAAAGAGTGTAACAACTTCATATAAGCAAATAACCCAACTAAGCCTGGTCAAAAGCCAAAATACAAAATCCAATAGGTATAAGTCTAACATAATATATACAGTGTTTTTATGAGAAAATCTATAAAATTATGATGAAAACAATCTAAGAACTAAGTAATGAAGATTCATGTTCATGGATAGAAGGAAAGACTGTCATCAAGATGCCAGTTTCTTGGGTGTAGTCTGTGGAAATGGCTCAACAGATAAAACACCTGTGGTTTAGGTGTGTTAAGTGTGAAGACTGGAGTTTGGATCCCCAGAGTCCATGTAAATTTGCTAGAAATTTAGACCAGCTGAACAGGCCAACTATGGGCTCCAGTGAGAGATCTACCTC
Source organism: Ellobius talpinus (assembly GCA_001685095.1). Lineage (NCBI taxonomy): Eukaryota > Metazoa > Chordata > Mammalia > Rodentia > Cricetidae > Ellobius > Ellobius talpinus. Next base: position 3,685 of record LOJH01004423.1, on the reverse strand, counting down.
AATATATAAGTTCTGTGGCTTCCTTTTTTTGTGTGTGTTCTTGTTTGATTTGAATACCCAAGATAGTTCTGGCCTCAGAGAATGAGTTTAGAAATCTTTTGCTATTTGAGAATGTTTTGATCTTTTGAAAATAATGGATATAAGTTCTTTTTTGCTTTGTGGCAGTCAGCAGGGAAGCCACCAGGTCCTGGACTTTCTCAGAGAGCAATGGGATGCTGGTAAATGATATGATATAGATCTTGGAAACATTATGTCAAGGGAAAGATGCCAAACATGAGTGGTCACATACTATATAAATTCATATACATGAAATGTTCACACAGGCAAGTCAGAAGAGACAGACGTCAGACAAGTGGTTCACAACTCACTGGTGTAGAGGTAGGGAATTAAAGGTGACTACATAATAGGTATGAGGTTTCCTCTTGTGGTCAAAAAATTCTAGAACTAATAACAATGTTATATATGTATATGTGTACTTACACACACACACACATACACACACATGTACTTAACTCTGTATATGTATCAAAAGTCCACTAAGTTGTTCACTTTGAAGTGAATAAAATAGTGAATTTTGTCACACAAATTTGCAAATTTAATTTTAAAAAATTTAAATATTGGAATCACATAAAGACATGAGAAAAATATTTACCCATGAAAATAAAGTTATCAAACACTGTTGAGTTTAATCATCCAGATTCGTTAAAACTAATCTTGCTCAATAGGTAATTATAGAAACATTTAACATCAAGCTGCCTTGGGAGCCAAGCCTGTCTCAGCAACCACAGTGATGTAGTCTCAAAATAAAACTAGAATAGGGTTTTTAATCATATCAGAATTCTTGGATGTCAGAAGCGGCTTCCATTCATAATGTAATGAGTATCCAGGGACCAGTCTTGTCAAGTGGGGGTCTATAGTCAGTGTCTGGATTTGGATTTAGCTATTGTAGTTGTAATCTTGGGAAAGTTTCTCATTTACTCTTTCTGTCCTTCCTTACTTTCCTCTCTTTCTTCCCTTTTCTCTTACATTTATGTTTCTGTGGCATCTGTTCAGGTGTATGTGTGTGCACATGTGTATGTTATGATCTCTATACAGAAGCTAGAGGACTACTTTTCACTCTGTGGGTTCTGGAGCGCAAACTCAAATCCTCAGGCTTGGCAGCAAGCATCCTTACCCACTGGGCCAACCCACTGCTGTGTTTTCATAATTCCTATGGGTCAATATTTCGTAGCTACCTACTAGGGCTTATGGGAAAGTTAAATAAATGCATAAAACCAAACTGATTTTCAGAGAGATTGGCACATTGATCGTGCTCAGTAAGTGCTAACAGACGCAGCATGATCTTGTTGTCACCCTTCCTGTTAGTCACCCATGAGCCTTAGTACTGTTCCCCGAAGTTCATTCAAAATCAGTCTCCACAAATTCTTTTTCTCTAGTTATTACCATTTACTTTGCCAGTGATAATATCTTTTAGGGATAATCTTTCTTTTAGGTGAAGAGGATGAAGATCAGTTTGGTTTCCTTACTTTTGACCTTCGTGTCAACACACAGGCTGACCAATGCAGACTTTACCTCTGTAGAAAAAGGAGAAATGTGGCTATGGAAACTTAAGGAAAGAGTCTAGAAAACTAAAATTACCTATATTCCAGTGGTAGGGAAATGGCCATATTGAGTTTTGTAACAATGAGCATACATTTAGCCAAAGAGCTAAATGCTTTTACATGTATGATCGCCTTCAAATCAATCATTAAAATTTTGTCTTTCAGGCCGGGAAGATGTCTTGATGTGTAAAGAACTGAGCAGCATAAGCAAGAAGACCTGGGTTTGAATCCCTAGAACCCCCTAAATCCGGGCAGAAGGCACCTGTAGTCCCGCTTCTCCTATGGTGAGTTGGGACAGAGGCAAGACAAACCCAAGACCCTCAGCTAGCCTGACCCACATGGGAACAGCAGAGAGCCTGTCTCAAACAAGGCAGACGGTGAGGGCTAGCAGCTGTGAGTCCTCAGCCCGACACACATGTCCTGTGCACATAGGAGCCCACATTCACAGACACTGCGCGATGAAAAAAATGTGCTTTTCTTATTTTCCAAAATTTCTACAAAATATATTCGGTAACCAAAGATTTCACATTAGGTAAATATGTGCTCACAAAATGAACCTCATTGTGATCAAATCCAGTACACTGGTGATTCTTCTAGTAACTACGACAGAGAAACTTTGTTGAAAGAGGTCAAGATCTATTACCTGAAACGAGAAAGCTCATGGTGAGTTAGACATGATCACTGCCTCCGTGTGCTTCAAAAACAGTCCGTGGGAAGAGGGTTTGAATTTCGTCTCTATGACCATTTAAATGTGACCTATAGTCTACGAGGGAAAATTCTAAAGATTTTCTTGCTTGATGTAAGAATGTTCTTTCAAAAAAGAAATCTCTCCCAAATGGTAATTCATCCAAATTAACAAACACTTAGGATGCATGTGTCCAAAAGATGATGAAGTCAAAGGACATTTTCAACTCTGAGGTGTTTAGTTAATGCTGAGTTTATATTAATGCAGATTAAGCAGAGAGAAGAGTCAAACCATAACACACACACACACACACACACACACACGAGGGGGGCTGCTTTGTGTTATTACTTCGATGTGGTTTTAATACTGTTATTAAAATCCAGTGAAGTGGATTCTAGATGCAAGACAAGACCCACGTACATAACAAGACAGGCGACATGACCCAGGACACATTTCTATCTGAGATTCTCTCCTCTTTCAGATTGGTCTGAGCTACCCTTCTTCAGTATTCATGGTCTCCATACTCTAATCGTTTTGTATAATTGATGTTATCTTGCCAGGAGGTTCGGTCCTGTCCCCATCTGTGCTACCATTAGTCACAGGCTTCCTTGTCCTTGAGTTGCTTAATTTTGCAGAATCTTCAAGTGGTTCATTTTGGTGAGAAGTAAATTCTGTTTCACTTCCAGCCCTCCTTTACCTTTGGAATACAAGCCTCGCGTTTCCTAAAGTTTCAGGCTGTCACACAATAGAAATCCTGGAAAGCTCAAGTCCTTCTGTGTCCCTAGGTCCTGCCTTGGCAAAGCTATGAAGCCCGCTCAGGGCACTTTCATGGATGTGGGCAGGGAGCACTCAGGGCCACAGCCAGAGGGCGCCAGCACCCACCAAGCACAGAGGCTCTTGAGCACTCAAGAGTGGCTTCCAGACAGTTCCCCAGTTAGCTAGCCAGAGGTCGACCTGTAAGAAAACAATCTCCCGGTCCTGTCCACCACAATTTCTTCGTTGCCCAATTATTTTCGGTGTTCTTGTATGCAGATGCTTAGCTCCAGGAGCGACCTTTCCCCCCTTGACCCTCAAAAAAGGCCCTCACTCGGGCAAATGACCCGCGGGTCTCTTCTTGGAAAGGCAATGCCTTTAGGAACAGGCTTCTGTGTCAGATTCCTGCAAAGGGTCGAACTCGCCCCGCGATCGCAGAGGAGGGGTGTGCAGCTGAGCGCAGGGTGGGAGCCCAGGAGGTGGAGGTGGGTGAGGGACCCAGAAGGACTCCTGGTCAGGAGGGAGGCGACCAGAGGAGGCCAGGCAGGGGCTTTGGCTTCCCTGGGGTCTGATTGGAGGTTGGCCCGATGAGTCGGAGCTGGGGGCGCGCCCATCTCCACTGGCTTAGGGCGAGAGCCGCCGGCTC
>LOJH01004422.1:0-29396 GCA_001685095.1 Ellobius talpinus | reverse complement strand
GAGAGAGAGAGAGAGAGAGAGAGAGAGAGAGAGAGAGAGAGAGAGAGAGTTTTGCCTTCCTGTCAAGGGGCTATTGAATACACAGGTGTGTCCAAAGGCTATTGAGGTCAGAGGTCAATCTCAGGTATCATTCCTCGGGAGCCTTCTACCTTATTTTTTGAGGCATGATCACTGAGACTTGACAGGCCCTGTGGCAGCTAGCCTAGCAGACCGTCAAGCACAAAGGATCCACTTGGGGTTACGTGAGCCGGCACTACACCCACTTTATCCATGGGTGCTGTGACTCAAACTCAGGTCCTTATTGTGCGCAGGCATCCCCTTCCCCACAGAGCCCCCTGCTGTGCAACCCCCATCGTTGGAATCACTAGTTTGATTCTCCGCTTCACTTCTCCTTCCTCATGACCTGCTGTACCCCAATTTTGTTCCTACCCTTTTCTTCTTAATTTGTTCTATCACATTTTTAGTTTCTAAAATCTCTAATCATCATAAAAAATCCCTCTCCGGACTGCCTGCAGGCCCTCCTGTCTTTCCAGAAGGTGTAGATATAGGTTGGCTTTTTTCGTCTTGTCCCCTGTACTGTTTCCCCTAGATCTATTCCTCTTCTCCTCCTCCTTCACCCCGCTTCTCTTTCCTTTCTCTTCTTCTTGGTGTGTCTATGATGTATGTCTATGTGTGTTGTGGGGGTCATACATGTGCCATGGTGCTTATGTAGAAGCCAACCTTGGGTCCTCATCCTCTACCTTATTTGAGGCAGGGTCTCTTTTCACTGTCTAGCTAGACCCCTGTGGGTTTCCAAGGACTCTCCTGTCTCTGCAGACACTGTAAGAGTGCTAGGACTTTAGACACAAGCTACCATAGCCAATCCTACATGGGTTCTAGGGATTCTAACTCTGAGCCTCATACTCTCACAGTAAGAACTTTACTGAACCAATTCCCCAGTCCCTCCCCCTGGGGCTCTTTCTTTTATTTTATCCACCCCACCATTTTATAAGTTGAGTCTTTATCTTCCTTAAGAGGGACTTTTCCCAAATGTCTAGTGAATACCCTGAATGCAGGGATATGGGAAGGGGTGCTGAGACTTGGCAACCAACTTGTGACCAACGTAATTGTAGGCTTGGAGACAAAGACTTGGCCTTTTAAAGAGCACCTCTAAATATTACAGTTTTGTTATTGTCATTTTCTGTCTTGCTTTTTGAAACAAGCTGATCTTGAACCTGTCATGTAGGGGAATTGGACCTTGAACTTTGGATCCTCTTGCCTCCACTTCCCAAGTGGTAGAATTACAGGTATAAGCCATCTTGTTCTATAGTTCTAGGGATTGAACACAGGGCTTCTTGGATGGCAGGCACGCTTTCTACCTGCTGAGCTATGTCACCAGCCTTCCCAAATATCGCTCTGTGGGGCTTTTACTCCTGTTGACCTGTTACTGGGGAGGAATAAGATGGTTCCTGGTAGGTGTGGGAAATTGATACTAACATTTAGAGAGCCAAGTAGATGTGGAGTGTTGTAGACCTTTCTCTAATGCCTGTGCCTCAGTTTCCTTAATCTACCCTTGACCTCTGCCTTCCTGGCTCTGAATGCCTTCACATAATACCCTATTCCTTTACTGTGGCACTTTGTCCAACAGTCACCTTCATGAGAATCTATTGCTAAAGTGCTTAGAATGGCTTGTGGCACAGTTGAGGGCTGGCTGTGATTTACTGTGCTATACCACCAAACACACCTCCAGATGATCTCCGGGCCACACATCCTCTCCCAGGCCTCTCCTTCGTGGTGCTCCTCTGCCATTCCCAGCTCTTCAGGGTCTGGTGTTGTTTTATTGCCAGCCCATTCTCCAGCTACACAAAGGGGGCCATTGTCATTGTTCCCTCCAGATGTTGCTTGTTTAAAAGACACTCTGGCCAGAAGGGACTTGTCCTCTGGATGCCCTTAGAAGAGGAAAAACATTCAGGAACAGATGAAGGAATGGTGGTCCTTAGTCTCAGAGTAGGGGGTTCCCCCAAGGGAACTGAGGGAAGCCATGGATACCTAAGAGTCTTCTTGACGTCATCGTCATTAGCTTAGTCTCCATCATTCATTCAGCACTTCTCCAACATCCACGGACAGGCTGTACACCTTGGTCCTCCCTTATGCATATACATATATGCTTATGAGTTCACTAGGTCTGGTCACCCTCCATCTGATTGGATTCTCTTGAGAACAAGTTAAATGTTTAATACAACAATTATAATTTATACTGGGGTAAGACTATGGATAACCTTAATTTTCTTCTTCGCAAGTTTAGAGTATATAAATTATGTGTCCTCTTGAAATGTACAAAAACTTTATTTTTATTCTTCATTTTTATTAGTTTTTTGGATAATTTTGTACAATATATTTCGATTATATTCACCCTTCCCCCAAATCTTCCCAAATCCATTCCTTTCCTATCCTGTCAACAAATGGTGTGTGTGTGTGTGTGTGTGTGTATTTAATTTTAAAACCCACCAAGTCCAATTTGTATTGCCCATAAACTCTTATGTATGGTCATCCACTAAGCATGGTAGGCTTACTACGTCATACCCTCTCTGCTCAAGGCTTTGGGATCATCATGGAAGAGGGGGTATAACAGCCACAGGGGGTGGAGAACTACACGGAAACTGTGTCTTCTGTACAGAACAGGACAGCCATTCATATGAACTCACATATGTCACAGCTGTGACAGCAGGCACGGAACTCTGCATGCTCAAGCCAGATAAAATTGCAGCACCGCAGAGGAAGGTGGGCAAGAAGTCCCGCCCCCAGCTGAGGAGCTTTTGGCCACTGAGAGCTCCTAACAGAAGAAGTGTCAGTTTTATTTAAGAGTGTGACTCACAGAAGATGGGTGATTTTAAGTAGCAGAACAGGATTAGAACCCAGGATTTTGATTCCAAATCTAGTGATCCCCCATGACACTCCTTGTATGTCTACCAAGGAAAAGGCAAACGGTGTTACTGCTAGGGTTTCCCTGCAAGGTCATTATCTGATATGGCACTTAGCTCAAGGGACTCTTGTTTAGTCTCTCAGTGGTTCCATTGGGAAATCAATAAACCTCAGTCCAATGTATGCTGCTAGAAGAAAATGCTCAAGGCTGGGAAATTTATAAAAAATAGAGTTTGCTTAGTTCACAGTTGTGGAGATTGTCAAGTCCAACGTCAAGGCTCTGGCAGTTAGTACTATCTTATTGTTACAGCGTAGCATGGTAAATGGAGCTCCCCATCGTGAGACAGACCAAGCCTGCCAGCCCAGGTCTTTTCCTCTGCTTATAAAACCACTAATACCATCAACAGCACCCCCCAAGATCTCATAATGACCTCAGGGGTAATTCAAATCATCTCCCAAAGACAATTTCAAAATATCTTTGATAGGTGAATTTGGGCTTAAGTTTCCAAGCCACGAACTCCTGAGGGACTCATTCAAGTCATGGAAGTGATTGAGATCCAAGGAGGCTGGACCACCTTCCCCAGAACCATACAGTTAATGAGTCTGAGGCCAGGGCGGAGCTGGGTCCCAAAGCTCCTGAGCACGGTCATTTTTCCAAGGCTCAGAGTCATGGGCTGGGGAGGGGTAAGAAGCTCAGGGCCATGAGTTAGCCATCCTCAGCTGAGCCCAGCCGATGGCCTGGTCACATGGAGGCCTCTCTGAGCACCACTCTCCCTACCTTTCAAGGTTCTATCCTATTGTAGGCTAGCCCTTCTGCTTCCTATGTATGGCCACTGTTCCAGTCCGAATGGGACACGCAACATCGTCATTGGCTAATGACCACCTGAACCTCTCCAAGGCTCAATTGCTCTCCTTACAAAGCATTAAATTCCCTCCCTCCTATGGGGCTATGACAAAGACTAGGGAGAGCCACATGGCAAGTGTGGCCTATGTGGGGACAGCTGCCTTGGGGACTCAGATTAAATATTGACTATTCCATGGACTTTCTGTGCGGTTACTAGAAACTTGCTATGAAGTGGGACTCATAAATGTAACCATCTCTGTGGGGGCTGACGAGAAAGTCAGTCTAATAGAGTAGAGAATCAGAGATTAAGGTTATTGGGACTCAAGCCATAGGAATGAGCCCAGGGAAGATTAGCAGAGAGCATCCGAGTGAACCCGAAGAATCACGAGAAATCAATCGTCGATTGAAGCCATTGAGTTCTGGCTCTAAGCTCAGCTACAGGCAACTGCAAGCCACAGGGCCTGATTGAGAGCCATCCTGGATTGCAAAACCCCAGGCAGCCAAAGTGTGCGAATGAATGCCTGCTATTGTGAGCCAGAGTGTATGGGCGGTTTGTTTGCAATGCTATCCAGTAGGTGATTAATACAGGGGATTCAGACCTGACTCCAAAGCTCATTCTCTCTCTCGCACGCTCGCTCTCTCTGTCTCTCTCTCTCTCTGTGTGAGAGAGAGAGCAAGAGAGAGAGCCTATCTACCAAATGGAGGCCAGAGAAGGGCAGCAGGAGTCCCACTCTGTGTCCCATACCTTATTCCACTGAGATAAAGTCTCTCATTGAACCCAGAGCTAGGCTGGCAGCCATTAAGCTCCAGCCATCCTCCTATTTCTCCCCCATAGTACTGGTTATACAGCCATGCCGAACTTTTTATTTGAGTGCTGAGAATTTGAACTCCGGTCCTCACACTCACAATTCCCAGCCATCTTCCAACCTCCAGAGCTCACTCATAGCCCCATCACAATACTGTGCTGTTATCCCATAAAACACACGAGACACGTGAATCTTGGTACACAAACACACCTCCAGGCTTCTCAGAGATGCCAAGAACCCCGTGTTGAACGTGGGTCTCATTTGAACAAACTTCCACGTTGTTAGAAAAAGGAGTGGGGATCTGTGCTAGGACAAGATGATGGATGAGGAGGATTTTGTAATTTCTGTGACACTTCACAGATAATTTATTCCTAAATGAAAATGAAAACATCTTGAATACTACCCAGGAGTTGTGTGGCAACACAAAGGCTCTACATTGGAAGGGCAGAGAGGAAGTCATAAGGAAATACATTCATGCCATTGGGGAGAGAATGTCCAGACTCCCACATGACACAAGCTCATTTGTATGATGTTCAAATCTGAGCAACGCGTTCTTCAGGGAGACAATTGACAATGAAAATGAGAAAGCGATGAACCGAGTCCGGTGCATTAACCCTTCGAGGACAGATAAAGGGTGACTGTGGAGGGATACACAAGAACCTCAAGACTGGTCGCATCCGAGATCTGACATTGATGGATAGGATTATAGCTCACTCAGCAGAGTGTTTGAATAACATGAGTAAAGTCCTGGTTTAATCTCCAGTACCTGTAAACCAGGCATGGTAGTACATGCCTGTAATCCCAGCACTTGGGAGGTGGAGGCCAGAGGGTCCTAAATTCATGGTTATCAGCTTATGCAGCAAATTTAGGGCCAACCTGGGCTATATGAGATGCGGTCTCAAATAAGCAGGCTGTAGGCATGTGCTGGATTCAAATTTGAATTTGCCACTCATCGGGGCCCTGTACTTTCAACTCTCTGAACATTAATTTCCTTGTTTATAGGCTAGTCACTAAGAGGGCTTGCTTAAAGCAATGCCTGATACCTAAGAGCAGTAAGCCCCAAGTACGGTCTCCCAAGTGTCATTATGAGACTATGTTACAAGTGTTGCCCTGTATAGCAGTGATGATACAATCACACAGATGGAGATAGGAGCAGGTGCAAACCTGTTATCCGTCACTAACCTCACATTGGCCAGACATGTTTCTCATAACACAATGAGTTAGGCAACCAAGAGCCATAGAGACCTTCTTTAACTGGTGTCAAGGACAGACGGTGTGAGCTGCTTCTTAGAAGGCAGAAGGGGGTTTGACTTGCTTGCTCCAGGTCCCGCTGGGTGTGGACAGAATGCAGTCTCCAAGCTGGGTGCTCCCTTTGCTACCAACTTGGGGTCTGTCCAGATGGCGGTCCCACCCCAGTTCTGTGAATGGAAGGGATTGTCATGTTCATGGGAGGAGCTGGCCGTGGAGATCAATAACTTATTTGCCACAATTAAACCAGAGATTTCTGTCTCCAGCAGCAGATAAGCAAGTGGAGAGCTAACAAGGAGAAAGGGAAGGGCAGCTCTGACAAACTGGTTGTGAAGGGCAGGCCAGGCTGATTGAGTGCCTGTCATTGTTTTATGGTGGCAATAACACTGGCAGGCATCTGAGGGACCTAGGAAAGAAGAAGCCAGCTGTAGGCACAAGGCAGGCACACCAGCAGGGCTTCCTTTCTACTGGAGCCCCCAGGGAAGGCTTGGGGTCCCCAGGCCCTATGAGAAGCCTTGACTTGCTAACCAGTTCACTACCTCCTCCCTTTCTGGGTCACATGAACAAGGGACTACTGGAGTGTGAAGTTCAGGCATGGGTACGGAAAGGCAGCTGAAGTCACAAGGACACCTTCTGCTAAGATGGGGATAGAGTGGTGGAGAATGGCTGCCCCAGGAGGGCAGGAAATGAAACAGGCAGTAGTGGGTTAGCCTCCAGGAAGGACTGGCCCTGACACTGACAACATGGAGAACTGTGTGGAATGACTGCTCTCTGCCCAGGTGATTTCCAAGAACTTGCCAATTCCTGCAACCCACAAGTAGGCACTTTCATTATCCAGCCGGGTTCCCCAGAAGGTAAATGCCTCGTTCAAGGTCTCAGCTCCTGAGTAGCAAAGCCAGTCTGTTCTTGGAGTCTCTACGTAGTGTACCCATCTGCTAAGATGGCTTTATCCATCAGATGCTATGAGATGCTCTCTCCTGGTCGTCTTGCTGTGCCATTGATCAGCTAGTGCAGTCATACATACGTGTGCCACATACATACATGTACACACTGCAAAAATATCCATGCGCATCCATGTGTGTGCACACACCACACATGCACATTCCAATATAGTATACAAAGGCCATATATATATATATCACACATGCGGGCATAGTATGCATACACTCTTGTGTATACCACATATTTGCACGGAATCACATAAAAACGCATAAAACCCCACACGCCCCACCTGGCACAATCACACATATACACATTGTTCTCCTCAACCACCTATAACTGGTGTGGACTGGAATAGCCATTGACTTAATTTCCCTTCTTGCTCACCTGAAGCACGCGTGGTTGGAGGGAACTGCAAGGATTGATTTCTCTCTGCCTAATTTGATGGGATCTGGCCTGCTGCTTGGACCCCAGGACTTCTAAGACATGGCTCAAAGGCAAGGGATCTCTGTTTCAGGGACGTCTGGGGCCAGTTCATTCTGTCTTACAGGGCACTGTCCTATACACCATTCAAAACTTACCAGTATCCTAGCCTCTATCCCTAAATGCCGGTGCTATCATATGGACAGCTGAACCTGTCACCAGACATGACCCATGGTCTCCTGGTGCACAGATGTGCAAAACTGCCCGGGTTCAGACCTTGCATACGACTTACTTTAAAATGTTGGACTGTAGAGCTCGGAGCATAGCTCAGTTGTTAGAGGACGTGCCTAGCACATACGAAACCCTGGCTTTCCTTTCTAGTGCCACCTAAAACTGGGTGTGTTAGTGAATGCCTGCAACCCTAGGACTCAGAAGATGAAGGCAGGAAGGTCCAAAGTTCCATTCAAGGTCATCCTTGGCTACATAACAAGGTCAAGGCCAGCTGGCTGCATGAGACTCTCTCTCTCCCTCTCTCTCTCTCTATATATATATATATGTGTGTGTATGTATATATTATATTACATATATTATGTAGGAAGATGATAGACAGATCAGCTATAGATAGCCTGGCTTCATGCCAGCAGTCCCCTCTGCCAAGTCCCCTGCTTATACACCCATCCATACTGTTCTTCTCTGTTTTATGGGAATTGGGGCAGCTGTTGGCAAGACCGTGTTTTTTGAGTGAGGAAGAAGGGGAGACGCGGGGCCCTCCATCATTGCTTCTACAGTCAGCACTTGAGGCTTTCAAGAAGCAAGCCCCGCTTCCGAAAGTTGGGGCACAACAGCTGGAAAAACAGGCCTTTCTCTCCATCCCCCTCAAAGTCCCAGTTGTCTGCCCGGTCCCCCACATGGCCGTGTGAGACTCTAGTCCATTCTGCAGGCAGCGACCAGCACAAACACCCTTCTGTGCTTTCTCCAATGGGAATTTTCCTCCTCTCTTCATCTTCTCCTTTAGAAATGCTTGGGGTTTTTTATTTTTTGCATTAATTCACTTGCTGCATGCTCCCACCCCCTCCTGTGCAGTGCCCTCCCCTTCCCCTGGTACACCTGACTTATTTATTTATTTATGGCAGGAGTATTTGAGCTGGGGGCATTTAGTTCGGTCTATTAAGCTTGCTCCTTTTCCTGCCTGGGAACCCGGGTAATGAGTAACCATAGCGTGCTACAGGCAGCTGTCTCGGACAACCCAAGAGACTCCACGGAGCTGCATAAGGGAGCGTTTGTTCTGTCCAGGCTCAATAGTTCCTTGTATGGGAGGCAGGGATGGGAGGGAGGGAGGCATGGAGGCAGAAATGAGACAGACACTAAATCACTGCGCTCTGACGATTCCTCTCTTCTCTCCCACCCCTCCCCTCCCCCACCTGCCCTGGCGATGTGCACTTGGGACTTTCCACGTCTTTTTTCTGAGCCTGAGGACCTGACCAGCTTATATGCATCCATCCTAAGGAAAGCTCTTCAGCCAGTTTAGGTTATATGAAGCCTGAAGGCTGCTTTTTCATATGGGAGTGGATTTGGTGGCCCGGATCTCTCCTTGTGCCGGGGAACACAATGCCCATTGTCCCCAAGGTCATTTTGTGATCCAATAAATCTCCAGCCATTGGCCTCCTACCTTGTGTGCCTGGATATGCCATAAAGCTGTTTGAGAAGTGCTTTCATGAAGTCATTCAAGTATATTATGGGATTAGTTATATGCCCCACAATCAACACGGGACTCGTTAGGACCTTGTTTGATCTGTGACATTCTGTAGACAGGGGAGTCAGAAACAGACATTGTACATATGGCCTCTAGAAACTCCCCAAACTGCGGTCATACCAACACATTCCATGCACGGGGTTAGGGTACCCCTACTGAACCAGCTGCTTGGCCAGGTACTGGGAATGTACTGGGAATGGCTATCAAAACAAGAAGGGCGTGGCCATGCTCTCAGCTTGCAGTGTGGTAAGAAAAACATAGCAGAACCAAATTGCAAGTATATAAGGTAAGCCAGGCTACACCATGCGGGAAAGGCACACACTAAATAGCTGGGGACAGGAGAGCAGAAAAGATTCAAATTTGTGTAATCGCCAAGGAAGATTCTAGAAGGCAGCCTCCTCCCGAGGGAGAGAGGATGTTTTGCTGGGAGTCTGAGGTATCAACCATTGGAGCATGTTGAGGAAAAAGATGGACAGATGGACAGAGATGACAAGGGTATAGGCAACTGATTCATAATTCTTAGTAAACTCTGGGGTATCCCTTGGGCTATGATATGTAAAGTGCCTGGAAATGAGAGGAAAAGGTGACAGTGTGGAACCCACCTTGAAGCGGACGCCAGCGGTCTAAACAAAAGAACACAACAAAAGACGGGGTGGACAAGGTGATGACACCAAGGGCAGCTGATGGAGGGTCCAGCAATACAGGGTGCAGTGGGATGTCGCAGAGCACAGAGGACAAATGTCTCTGTGGCTCTAAGTCTGGATGGTTGGAACAAAGATCTAGAGAAATATAAGTATTAGAAGATCCTGGTGTCTGGAGCTGGGGAGATGACTTTGGAGAGAGTTCCATCAGTAAAGTGTTTAAGTGCAAGCATGAGGAGCTAAGCTTGAACCCTAAAGCCTCTGTAGAAAAGCCAGGCATAGCAGCATGGACTTGGAAGCCCAGCACTGAGGGGGCAGAGGAAGATGGATACCTAGAACTCGCTGGCAAGCCTACCAAATCTTAGTGAGTCCCAGGCAAGGGAGAGGCTCTATCTCAAAATCAGGCAGCCAGTGCCCAAGGATCAATATCTAAGGTTAATGGTTAGCCTCACACTCACATAGGCTCACATACTTGGGCTACACACATATGAACACACACACACACACACATCCCAGTAAACAAACAAACAAAACAAGAGATCCAGGGAATGATCAGAGCTAAACACTGAGATGACGAGAATGGTTTAAATGTTGAGTTGGACAGACAAGAGAGAAGCAAATATCCCAAGATTACTTGGAAAGAAAGTCGGGAGTCCATGGGCGGTCAGAACTGCTGTCTCTTAGAGCAGCCCCTTCAAATATTCCTACAAGACCAGAAACTCCCTTGCCATGGAGCTGGATCTTTTCTTCATAGTAGGGTGGTAATGAGGCTGTGTGGTTGATAATGGAACCAACATGAGATGACATAGGGTCAAGCTCCAACTTTGCCACCATTGTATGACTCAATCGTTGCATGACTGGGTACCCTCTCAACATACCTTACCTATTTGCATATCTACATAGTATCTATATAGAAAGACATCAACAGTACCTACCACCTCAAACTATTGACACAAAGCTTGCACAAAACAGGATTTAGTAAAGGATGCTGTAAATTCTCTTTTAGTCTAAGTCCAGGAGGGCAGAATCTGCGATGTGTGGATCCCAACACTACATTGAGTCTATTAATATCCACTGGTATTTGAAACATCTTGCAAATTAAGGATGGATAAGAAAACATTCTCTCCACGTTCGACATATGAGAAGAGTTCTAGAAAGTTTTGTGACTTCTTCAAGATCACCTAGCAAAGACAATGCCATCATGGCCAAGGGCTTCCATGTTTTAGCCTAATGCAGCCCACCTAACTCAAGACTAGTCAAAGACATGTCTATGTATGTGACACAAAGCTTAATGGAGCCTGCTTTAGATAGTGAAGTCATGAGTTAGTCCACATGTCAAGAAGTCCCAGTGAAGATAAGCTTCAGGCCTAAGAAGGTCCACTGATCCATCAGGGACTCATGTACCTTCATTTCATCTTGATCTTCATCCTAATTGGCTGCAAGAAGGTAACCAATGACAGCTGAGTTTACCTCTTTCCTTATTCAGAAAGGAGAAAAAAATCCCCTAGGCAAGCAGTAAATACGTTCTTATGCATTTTATATGCAGTAATTATACACAGTTGTGTGAAGACTCACCCAAAACTTAGTAGCTCAAAGCTACAAACAACACATGTCACAAATACACAGATCAGCAAAACTCAGCTAAGTCTTCTAACGTATATGACATACATGGGGGCTACCTACTAATTCTCTGCAAATGGGTAGGTGGGCTCCATGATCCAAAATGAATTTAGTCATGTCTCTGATTTACCTTTGGAGACCTCAGTGATGGATGAACAAGCAACTCAGACCAGAAACCCCAGGCATGTGTGCCCATGATCTGTAGACATTTCCATGGTGACTCAAGGAGGTTAAACAGGTGTACCAAGATGTCGAACAACTTACGACTTAGCTTCAGAAGTCAGAGGTCTTGTCTAGCCTATCCTGCCAGTCAATAAGCCATTAAAACCAATCAAACTTCATAGAAAAAAGGAAGAGACTACTCAGTGAGAGGAGGAGTCATGGATGGTAGCCATCCTTGAGTTGCCCTAGAATGTAACAACATTCTTCTTCAATCTTATTGAATGTGATGGTTAATATTGTCAATCCAAGAACAGCTAGAATCACCATAGAAACAAGACCTTGGTCACGTATGTGAAATTACCTAGATTAGGCTAAATGAGGTTGAGATACTAATCCTATGTGGGTGGCACCATGCCATGTATCAGGGTCCTGCTCTAAATCAAAAGGAGCAAGTGAGTCCCAGCATTCATCACTTTCTGCTTCTTGACCACAGATGCAATGTGGCCAGATGCCTCGAACTCCTTCTGCCATGCCTTCCCCTCCATGATGGACTGTACCCCAACACTATGACCCAAATAAGCCCTCCCTTCCTTTTGCTGATATTTGATCACAGAATTGATGTGAGTAATCAGTACACTAAGCCATTGTATGTCATGTTTAACCACCCCCTTTCCCAAAGCAGTGGCAGTTGCCAGGGGAACCTCAAGGCTGATTGGCAGGGGTGAGTTAGCATCCCCTCCAGAGGTGGCATGAAGTCTGGGCAAAATCCAAATTCCACTGAGAAGGAAGAAGAGAGTATGGAATGTTGGGTAGAAAAATCAGGGCTCCCTGAAAGAACAGGTTATATTGTTCATATATATATGAAAGAACACCTTGCCTCATGTGAGAAAATCAGAAACTCTACCCCTCCACACCCACACACATTTATTTCTAGAACAGCTCAATTGGAATATGAGCTAATTAGAGGGCACAACAAATGGAGTATAGAGAATACAAGAAACAAATTCATGTTTTAATACATATCTATATATGGATGATGGAAAGTCTAAGAAAAGAAAAGTAGATCTAGATATCTCATATTGGACCAACCACATTGCCTTGCTAGTGTCTTTCCAGCCTGAAGGATGCACTCCTGACAGGCATGGGAGACAGCACAGGAACATCTGCAGAGTTAAGGAAGAGATGCTGGGGTCAAGGTCCCTTTGCTGCCATGGGCTTGAGGCTCAGTTCTCATTGGACTCTTAGCCTCTGGTCTCGCCTGTCTTGTTTCAGCCTTTTATGCTTCCTCTTGCTTTGGCAGTTGGGCCAGAAGTGAGTAAGGCAATAGCGGCCTTCTTTGGACTTGACACTTGGCTTGGGTTGATTCCAGAACATTCGGTCTTGGCTGTCTCGCAACCGTTATTTGTGTACGCCCTCTTATATATCCTGTCTCCCAGTTTAATGAAGACTTGCTAGGTCCTCCCTCTGCAACCATCATGCCTTTCTTCCCATTTCGTGCTGCGTAATCCTGAGGACCCGAGTTTGGACCCCCCCCCAGCACCCGCATCAAAGCAGAACCAGTAACTCCAGAAGTCGGTGAGTGGAGACAGGCAGCTCCCAGGGGATTGCTGGCCAGCCGTTCAAGCCCAAATGGTGAACTTCAGAGCTAGTGAGGAGAGTTTTCCTCAAAAACTAAGGGAAGTACACAGAGGACTTTATCTCTGGCCTCCACATGCTCATAATAAGACACAGGTACAGCCCCCCCCCCACATGCACGCGCGCGCACACACACGCGCACATATGCAACAGAAGTGGATGCAGACTCCAATGAGGTGGACTCACATCTTTATCACTTCGTTCCATAGTCCTCCATCTCTGTCGTGGTTACAAAAGCATCATATTCCCTATATAAAATGCTGCAGTATTTACACTCAATCCTTGGACATTCTCTAGTGATTTTTAGATCCTCTCTAGATGATGTCTAATGGATAATGCAATGAAAATTCTGTATAAATCACTGGCAGCAGAACTTATGGGGATGGAGGATCTGTTTGATACCTTTTTTCACTAATTATACATGCTGACACACGGTGTCATGAGTTTTAGCAAAAATACTGCTTTTAAAAGGAACAACAAAAAGAGCAGAGCCATCATGCTTCGTTTACTCACTTATTTCAACAAATATGTAGTTAGTGTCTAGTTTGGGTGAGGCGTAGTGCTAGGTGCACAGACAGGACAGAGCAATCTTCTCACACCAGCAAAATAGTAATAATAATAACATTGGTGATAATAATAAACTATCACAAACTAATAAATGAGATCATCCCCTAGGACGACAGAAAAAGACATGGAGACCCAAGTAGAGAGATTCTCCAGCTTGCAAACCAAGGCCTAGGGCTCTTTAAAAAAAAAATGGGGACCTGGGGCTGGAGAGATGGCCCAGCAGTCAGGAGTAAAACGCTGCTGTCATGAGGACCCAGCATCCACACAAACAAACCAAGTGTTCCATGCACACCTGTAACTTTAGTTCATGGGGAGCAGAGATAGTAGGACCTCTGGGGCATGTGAGCATCCAGCTTGTCAGAGAAAACCCAAGCCCCAGACTCAAGCTGCAGGCTCAGGGAGAGACCCCCTCAAAAGAAATGAATAGGCAGATTAGGATTGAGAAAGACACCGGATACTTTCTTCAGGCCTCAACATGTATACACCCACACGCATGCACTCAGACACATACACATACAAATAAATAAATCCTCAACATTATCAAAACCGAAACCACTTTAAAATGGAGACCTTTGAGCAAATACTTGTGAGGTGTGGCATCTCCCTTTTCCCTTTTGCATGCCCCACTGCTGCACAGATTCCGCATGCCTTTTCCTTAGGCGGGAGGTGTGAAATACATCTCATTTAATGATGACATGACCCATTATTGCTAACTTCTAGTTTGGGGCCATTAAAAGAAATATACACCATTTAAGGACACCCAGAGAGATGCTTTCATGCTTCATTTACTCTGGATTGCCTGGGTTGGACCAAGTCCTAAGTCTTAGAACAGGAAAGGGCATTGCCCCACCCCTTCATTTTATAGGTGAGTTTTGAATGACTGGCTACAAGCCATACCGTGAGCTAGAAATGTAATCGGTGACTAACTTGAAATACTGGTGCCCGCCAGGAAGTATGCTTTAACACCAAATTAGATGGCTGAGACAGCAGGATATATGGTCACTTCTTGTTTCCCTTGCTTCTGATAGAAATCTCTAGATTATTTGCCATTAACTATTATAGTCCAGCCATTTAGAATGTGTTGTTGATATTGGCAATGCACTCTCCCTTTGGGGCTTCAGATAGCAGTGAAGATGACTGTGTTCCGGTTTTGTTTCGGTCGCCACTGTAAGATACTGCAGTGATATTTCATTTGTGTTTTTAATAAAGAAAACTCGCCTGAAGATCAGAGAGTAAAATAGCTGCGCTGTTCAGCCCTACAGACCAGGCAGTGGTGACACACACCTTTAATCCCAGTAGCCACACTTGTTTGCCATAGAAACTGAATGGTAGTGGTGCACACGTTTAATTCCAGCACTAGAGAATATAAGACAGGAGAAGACAGCTCTCAGTCTTATTCTGAGGATTCCTGGAGGCAGGATCGCCATTGCAGACTGAGGTAGAGGTAAGAACGAGTGGCTGGCTGCTTTGCTCTTCTGACCTTCAGGTTGAATCCCAGTATCTGTCTCTGGGTTTTCATTAATCATGCTACAAGATACCTTGACCAAAAGGAGCTTAAGGGAGAAAGGAGTTTAGCTCAGTTTATAAATCCAAATTACAGTCTATCATCGTGGGGCAGTCAAGGCAGGAACTTCAAGCTCTTGATCATATCACATCCGCAAGTCAAGAACAGAGAGCAAGAAATGCATACACGCTTGCCTGCGTTCAGCTTGATTTCTCCACTCTTACACAGCTCAGGAGCCTCTCTGCCTAGGGAATGGTGCCACCCACTGTGGGCTGAGTTTTCCCACATAAATTAACTTTAATAATCCACCACATACAGGACAGTGAGCCAACCTGATGTAGACAATCCCTCATTGAAATACTCTACGCAGGTGATCCTGGAGCTGACAAAACTAAACAACACATAAAATTTCCTCAAGGTACTTTCATTCTCAAGTTCAGTGGGGGAAGCATCAGCATATAGATAGAGCCATCGCTTAGATACATAGATTCTCCTCATTGGGCAAGGGTAGCTTGTTCTTCACCGCTCTTAATTCTTGTCTCTGCTTGTGCCTGTTATTGTAACATACAAATGTGTTTTGTTGAGTACCCCCATATCTTAAATTGCAGCTATCCTAAGATAATAAAAACATTCTATAAGGTTCACATCTTTAAATTTATGAGTTTTTTGATTGTTTATTTACAAAACAATTGATCGGCGTTATCTAATTCCAAAATATTTCACCGTGCCCTACTTCATATCGACGGGGAGTCATATCTCAATGCCTGCATCCTCCAGGCTGCAGAACCACTAAATCTATTTCCTGACTGTATGGGTCTGTCTGTATGCTTCATACAAACGCAATCAAACCATTGGTAGCCTTTGTATTTGGCTTACTTACTTAACATAATATTTTCAAAATTCATTCAATACTGCATTCTTTTCAATAGGTATATAATAGTCCATGGTATATCTATATAGTGCCATATTTTATTCATCCACTCATCTATTGATGGATGTTTGGGTTGTTTCAGTCTTTTGACTATGACGATCAATGCTGCTATGAACATTTGTGTTAAACTTTTTTGTGTGTCTGTGAATGTCTATTTTTAGTTTATTTGAGTATGATTTGGCAACTCTGTGTTCAGTCAGCTGAGGACTGCTCCCCTGCTTTCCAAGGATGTGCATCATTTTCTATTCCCACCCAGGAGTTTGTGAGGGTGCCAACTTCTTACTCTCACTAACACTTGGTGTTCTCGCGTTATCTTCAAATAGCTTCCCAATCTGATGGTTTATTTAATTTTCTGGTTGCCTTGACTACACTCTTCAGTGTGAAGGTAAGTGTTGAGAGTGGGTATCCTTGTTTTGTTACTGACCAGAAGCCATCCACCTTTCACCTACTAAGTACGATCAATGCTCATTAAGGATTTTTTTTCTAGACATCCCACACGGCAGATCAAGAACATCTTTTGTTAATCCTAGCTGGCGATGATGGCTGGTCAGTTTCTTTTCCTGTATCAGTCAACGCAGAGATGACCCTGTAGTTGTATCCTTCAGTTGATGGCCAGTCACATGGGTTTCATATGTTAAGGCATTTTTGTATGCCTGGGATAAGTCTCATTGGCCTCTGGTGTCTTATCTTTGCATATATTGATGAATTGGTTTTGCTATATCACAGGGTTGCTGGTCTGCAAATTCCGTTTCTCTTGAAATCCTTGTCTTGTTTTCTATCAGGGTAATATTAGCCTCGTAAAATGAGTGATGAAGTGTTCTTTTCTTTTTCCGAAGAGCTTAAGAAAGATTAGCGTTAATCCTTTTTTAAATGTTTGACAGCATTCATCCATGAAGTCAGCTGGTCCTGGCTTTCCTTTGTAAGGTTTCTTTTTTTTCCCCCTATGTAAAACTCTTTACTGGTCAGTCTATTTAGAAATTCTGTTTCTTCTCGACGCAGATGTTTCTAAAAGTTGGTAGATTCAAGACCTGTTTGTCACGTGATTTGAGAGCGGCCTTCGCATCTGCGGTAGCTGCTGTTGATTGCCAGCTTGGTCTCAAATGGTGGAACTGTGAAACGAGGCCCCTTCCGTTCCTTGGAGGCCGACTCTGTTGGTCCTCATCGGCATGCTTCCGCGAAACCAGCTCAGTTTCTCCAGCTGCACAATGTGCTTTCCTGTCATCCTGTGCTAGTTACTTTTTCTATACTGTTGCTGTGATGACAGCACCATACGGAGGGTTGCCTGGTTAGGTTTTTTGTCAACCTGATGCAAGCTAGTGTCATTGGAGAAGAAGGAACCCCAACTGAGAAAATGCTCCCACCAGATGGGCCTGTGGGCAAGCCTGGCAGGGATTTTCTTGATTAATAATTGGTGTGGGAGGGCCCAGTTTATTGTGAGCGGCGTGGCGGGGNGGGGGGGCTTTGGAAGGTGAGGCCTAAGTTGTAACAGGGAGCAAGTCAGTAAGCAGTGATCTTTCATGGTCTCTGCTTTCAGTTCCTGCCTTGAGTTCCTGCTTTGGCTTCCCTCAGTGGTCTGTGACAAAGGATTTGTAAGCCAAATAAATCCTTTCTTTTCCAAATTGCTTTTGATCATGGTGTTTCAGAGCAGTAGAAGCCCTAGATAAGACGAGTTTACTGTGTCTCACAGATCAGTTCAGGATATAGTTGGTCATGGAGTCAAGAAGTAGAGAGAGGTGAATCCTGATGGTCACTGGCCTTTTCCTTTAAGAAGCTTACATTTACCTTTCTTCTTTTCTTTTTTCTTTCTTTCTTACTTCCTTTCTTTATTTCCTTTCTTTTTTCTTTCCTTCTTACTCTTTCTTTCTTTCTTTCATTTCTTCTGTCTGTCTTTCTTTCACTTCTTTCTTTGCTTTCCTTCCTTCCTCCTTTCTTTCTTCCTTCTTTCCTTTGTTTCATTTTCTTCCTTCCTTCCTTCTTTTCTTTCTTCTGTCTCTTCTTTCTTCTTTCTTTCTTTCTCTCTCTCTCTCTTCCTTTCCTTTCCTTTCCCTTCCTTTTTTCTTTCCTTTCTTCCCTCCTTTCTTCCCCACTTCCTTTCTCTATCCTTCCTTTCTCCCTCTCTCTTTCTCCCTTCCTCCTTTCTTCCTTCCCTCCCTCCTTCCTTCCTTTCTGTGGGTAGGATGAGCATATGAAGGTCAGGACTGGCTTCCTGTGGGGTCCAGGGATTGACCCAGGCTATCAGTCTTGGCAGTGCATACCATCTTGCTGGCCCATTGATATCTCCTTCTGTTTGATCTGAAATTCCTGCTCATGAGGTGGTTGCTCCACATTCAGGGTGAGTCTTCCCACTCCAGTTAATCTTCTCTGAAATCACTCTCATAGATATACTCAGAGGTGTGACTCCTGGGTTGATTGTGCACAGCATGAAGTTGACTATTAACTTGGCCATCTCAGTCTTCAGGTGTGAAAGGATCCAGGACAATCCATCCTGTGCTTGGCATAGTATTTCCTTACACAAGTGTTTAATCCATGTGCTGTGTTGTCATCTGACAAGCATCCACTAGGTGTTGGGGCACCTCCAAGACTGGAGCTATGAAGTAGAGTAAAGCCGGAGACTCTGAAAGTTCCATTCTACTGGAGGTAGGGCGGGGAGAAACCAAAATAGACAGCAATTGCTGAAGGGCTGAAGGAGAGCTCTGCCTCACTATGTTACCTGAGGGATGGGCTCTGGCATCAGACAGGTGGAGTTCCAGAGTTAGATTGCTAGTTATCAGGGCAGGATTACAGCATCTGACTGGTGTGTGACTAAGGGGTGGGGGTCACCTGAGCCTCTCTGCCCTCACCCCATTTCCAGTCTAGTTCTTAGGACAATCGCTCGAGGGAAGTTTGTATGTGCGGAGTAAGATGCTTCTGAGACCCAGTGCTGGGTCTTCCAGCTTCTGATGCAGCAGCTGCTCCGGCTGGAGAAGGCTGAGCTTGTACCAGCCAGTGCTAAGGACAAGGTAGAAAGAGTGGTCAGGAGCAGGGGCTCCGTGAGGCTTTCATGCTCAGCAGGGTCTCTTCTCACAGATACGGAAGGAGTCAAATTCGACTGAGCCTCCTCCAGCTCACAATCTTAGGAGGTACACGTAGCACGAATTTAACTGGTCTTAATAATAAAAACCTGGAGTCAACTATGGGGGCGAAAGCTGAAGGATCAGAGTAGCAGAGCAGCCAGCCACTAGAGAGTTCTTACCTTTACCAATGCTCAGACCTAAGGGTCACGTGATCCTGTCTCCACAAATCCTCAGACTGAATGTTCTCCCTATAAAATCTAGCAGTCTCAGGGCAGTCTGGGATTTCACAGAGATGGCAGCAGTCTGAAGTTCAGTCTGAGGGTTAGCAGAGATAGGATCGTCCCTTTGGTCTGAGCATTGGTAGAGGTAAGAACTCTCTAGTGGCTGGCTGCTCTGCTCCTCTGATCCTTCAGCCTTAACCCCTATATCTGACTCCAGGGTTTTATTAAGACCAATTAACTTTGTGCTACAGGTACCTCAGTGTTGGAGCCACTTTGCTTCCCCAGGAAGACAGCCTTCCCTTTGTGCAGAGAATGGAAATCAGAAAGGAGTAAGATACACAGATACTAATGTTGTCACCCTTTAGCACAGTTCCTCATGTCGTGGTGACCCCCAACCATAAAATTATCTTCATTTCTAGTTCATGACTGTAAGTTTGCTACTGTTATGAATCATAATGTATCTGTGTTTCCTGGTGGCCTTAGGCAACCCTGTGAAAGGGCCATTCAACCCCCCTCCCAGAGGGGTTGCGACCCACAGGTTGAGAATCATTGGTCTAGGCAGAAGCCACTGCCCCATGGGTGTGTTTGGGGATCATAAGCACTCCTTTTAGTCTCCTGTTCTCACCTCCTCTCTCCTTACACGCCATCTTGGTGTGCCTCATGTAGACTCTTATCTTCCTCAGAGTTTTGTGGGGCTTGGAGAAGGTGGACAGGCTATCGCTTGTAGCTTGCCATAGT
The DNA here is from genome assembly GCA_001685095.1 of Ellobius talpinus. Lineage (NCBI taxonomy): Eukaryota > Metazoa > Chordata > Mammalia > Rodentia > Cricetidae > Ellobius > Ellobius talpinus. The sequence goes on along the minus strand of LOJH01004422.1, from coordinate 9,410 downwards.
CAGTCTGGTATCGTACAAGTTCCATGAGGTCATGTTCTTTTAAGTATGAAGCTCTTTGAGCACACCCTCCTTTCACTACCCTTCCCTTTCTCTCCCGCCCATGAGCCTCACTCATTCCCTAGGTAGACCAGCTTCTATTTTCATGCTATCTACACTCATATGACCTTATGTTCCTATAATGTCTAAGACATAGGAATGAGACAAAGTGCGCGGTATCGTTTTGCTGAGACTGACTTAACCTGCGAAACTACTTTCTTTAGCTGTAGTCATTTTCCTGCCAGTGATGTAACTCCATTCTTCACGGCTGTAAAAAGAATTTCATTGTGCAGATTCCCCAGCTTCTTCTTAGCCATCCCTCGGCAGTCAAACACCCGGGTTGTTCCTGTAACTCTGCTGTTGTCAGTGATGCTGCAGTCACCGTGGGTATGCAAGCATCTCTTGGATATGTTGACATTCAATATTATCTTGGCAAGGAGCTGAGCCCCAAGTCCTAAAGCTCCATGGCAGCCCTTCAATGCTACAGCTCAAGTGGCATTTACACCCTCCTCTGTTGAGATGGGATTAGCCTGAAGAATGTCTTGGCTTTGAATAGAGATCTCTTCCTGGAATGGTTATGGCTGGACTCTTGTCTTCCCAAGGGCAGCAACTGAGTTGGAAATGACACAGTCAAGACTTCTATTTAAATCTGCTATTGGGTGACCTATACCTACTATGGCTACTCAAGGATGCTAGCTGGTGTTACTGCAACAGGTGCCTGCTGAAACTATTGGATGCACCCTATCTTTCCCCTCCAGGGAAAGAAAACAAGTGTCTGCCAGGCCCTGGCATGTCCCAAGACCCTTGATAGTATGTGTTCTTCTCCTGGCAGTTTCATGTCCAGGGTACTGCTGTGGGGTGGTTGCTCAGACAGCGGTCTGTGGATAGAGAGCATCCGCTCTTAATACCTCTTCCCTATCCTGTTCTTAGGTAACCAGACCACTGTCTTCAGACTGAAGACCTCACCCATCATGTGACCCGTCATGTGGTAGATTATCAGGAAGATCTGTTGGTGTGCAGCTTCCTGGCATCAGGATGTTAGATGTGGATGTGGAAGAGTGTTATCGTCGGCGCTGGGCACGGAGCCCAGGGCTGGGCAGGAAGTGCCTCGACAACCTGGGGCTCTTTGTCTCCATGGGACATCTACAGAGCAGCTGACTTCTGCTAAAAAAAGGCCAGAGGCTGATTCCTCATCCCAGGGAGACCTGCAGTGTGGCCATTCAGGCAGACTCCAGCTTTCTGGATTAGCTAAGAACTCAGGACTATCGGGTTGAACTGAAAGCCACTATTTCCTACCTGGGGAAAAGTGGGGTACTAGAGTGACCCTACTATCAGTTGTGCTGCCCTAGCACTTTCAGGGTGCTGTTGCCTCCCTCTCTGACCTTGAATGAGTCATTTGTCATGCCGCATGCATGATTTCCCCAAGAACGAGCCTTCTGTTTCTAGGCTGAAGGTCCTATTTACATTGCTTCTCCCTGCTTTGGGCTTGAATGGCATGAATGAATGAGTGAGCGGGTAAAATGAACGAAGGCGCAGCCATTAGTTTTTTGTTGTACCAGGAAGAGGCTGTGGCCTCTTTGCAGGTTTGTACAAACCATGCGGCTAACCCCTTATTTCCCCACAGGAAAGACAGATTCTGTTCTGGTTTGACCTAGGTCTTGCATCTGGCCTTCTCCTCCTTCCTCCCTGGACTTTAGCCAAGAGTCACCTCTCCAGCCTGGCTGTGGTTGTGGTTTGACCACTGGGGAAGCAGATGAAATCTGCAGGTTTTAACACCAGAGTTAAACGCTGGCTCAGGCTTCTACTCAGGTGCAGGAAGCTGAATTTCTCCATCTCTCCAAGCCAGTGTGCTCATCTGTGGGGATGAGGGGCATTAGGGTAGGCAGATGGCTTGGCAATACATGTTGGCCAGTGTTAGCTTCCTTTCTTCTCTCCTTCCCTCCTTCCTCCTCTAGTCCCCCAAATTCCTCTGTAAAGGAGAAATCGACCTTCGGGTGTTGGATGAATAAGTGGGGTGACTAATTCCAGATCCTCCAGAAAAAAACAAAGCCTCACTATTCCAGTGTTCCAAGGGGAGTGTATACTATGTGCCACCTCCTTTAGGAGTGGGAGGTGGTGGGAGTGGAGGGCGGCCTAGGCATTTGCCCAACGCTGCTCACTCACATCTGTACATCTGAGCTGCACCCTGGAGGGGAAAAAAAATGAACTGAGGGAGAAAGGACGGCACCTGAGGTGAATGACCCAGCTCCTGTCTTTGATAATGTCTGCATTTAAAAGCTTCTTGCAACATCTGGGTGGGGCATCCCCAGGCATGACCATATTTCATTTAGCTTACCTGCGAAAGGAGGGTGTGGGTCCCACATCCTTCGTCTTCTGGGACCAGTATCCTGGGTGCCAGGTGAAAATGTGGGTCTCGGGCATGGCTGCCACGCTCTCAGGAAAGGGTTCATCTTGTCACATGTGTTCTGCTTCCTCTATGGTCCCCATCTATCTGCCTCCCATCGTCCCCCCAGGGAATCGTCCTCCTGCCACCTGGTCTCTTCCACATCATCCTTTTACTTTATGTCCCTGTCTTCCCTTGGGGGCCCAGGTTGGCTGGCCCTGGATGCCTTCTCTGACTATGTGGTCCGCTAGCTCTCCAAGTCAGATGTGAGGGAGTGTGTGTGGACCTGCGTGGATGGTCCCATGTCCGTCAGCTTCGTAACTTATCTCTTCCTGGGAGAAGCCTTTCTCAGCCGGAGCCTCTTTTTCCATTGTACGGTGGTTTAAATAGGAAGTGCCCCCCCCACAGGCTCAAGCCTATGAAGGCCCTGGTTAGTGGTGCTGCTTGGGGAGGTTTAGAAGGTGAGGCCATGTGTCACTGCGGTCAGGCTTTGAGAGTACAAGATATGCTCTCTCAGCCTCCTGCCTTGGTCCCTGTGGCTATGGTTACCCTGTCAGTATGTACTCTCCCTCTGGAACCGTAAGCCCAAATGAACTCTTTCTTCCATAAGTTGCTCTGCTCTTGGTATTTTATCACAGCAACAATGAAGCAAATAATGCATATTTACAAATTAGACTTAAGTCTTTTCTTGTTCTTACTATACTGCACATTTATTTAATTTAGTCACTTACCTATGTTTTCTGACTCCCACACAAGGAAAGAGAACATACATGTCTTTATCATTATATCCCCAGCAATGAACACAGTTCCAAAGTGCTTAGCACAGCAGATAGATGTGTGTTGAATGACTACAAGATCATCATTTCTGATTTTCAGACAAAAAGGTACCTACTCCCGTTTATCATGCAACCTCTAGAAAACACGATCTCTTTCATCCATGATTCTATAAACCACCAAAAGTATTAACTGGTACATTGATGGTAGCCCATAGATGTAGGATAATAACCTCTATCAGCTTGGGTACTTTGCTGTGACATCCGGCTTTGGGATGGAGATTTGAGGTCATGACATCTGGAGATTCTGTACAACTTGGGGAATGAGTGACCTTGTCTACTTCAAAAGTATCACGTATCTGTTCTTAGCTATGTAGTCTTGTCAGTCAAGTTAAACCAGAAAAATGTTAACTGAATCTCTTTTGAGGGGATTTTAAAAGCAAGTAAATCTACGATCCAAGTGCATTTGACATTCATCGAAGGAGCCCCAGACGCACATCTGCCTAAGCAATGGTGGGAAACAGGACATTGTGAGCATCCAATGAGTACAAAGGGTGTCCTGATAAGAGAGCCATCACTGGGGTGACAGAAAGGCCATGTCAGAAGATCGTGATGGACAGGTCTGGTGAAGCCTGAAGAACATTCCTGAGAGATGATAAGGGATCATGAGAATAAGAAATGGCAAGGACTTACCCTTGGGTGGGAATCATGAATGGAATCATGGAATCAGCACACCAGGCATCTCAGAACAAGCTTCATAAAGACATCATCGTGTGGAAGAGAGAGAAAGGGCACAGGAGTGGAAAAAAAATATTTCTAAGCTTCTAGCTCTGATTTGGAAAAAAAATGTAGTCTCGGCCAAGCAAGGAAAGAGGACACTCTCAGTACAGAAAGCAAGAACAAGACAGAAAACCAAGCTCTGTGCATGTGTAAATGCTTAGCTAAGATTTGAGAAGGATGCCTTCTGAGCTTTTTGTTATCTGTGATTGAGACCTGAACATGTTGGAAAGGGATAAGAAGAGGTTAGAGAGAGCTGTGTCATGTTCTGTGACAGGAAAGGACTAGGCTCTGAATGGTGGAGAGACTCATGCTTCAGAGGGGCTGGGCCCAACTGAAACTTGCTAGCTCAGGAATACTTGGTTGAATCACGGCATCTCTCCCTACCCCCTAGACTAGCTCTCCATCTTTCTGGTTCAGTTATTTGAATCTCTGCACCAAGAATGCAAAACCCAGTAACTGACTTCCAGAGACTCGCCCTCTCATCCGGCTCACCTGCCAGGCCTCTTGGCTTGTGCAATTCTCCCTTTGATCTTTTTTTTTCCTTTTCTATTTTCTTTTCTGGACACCAGTGCCAAGTTCATCTGCATATTTTAACCAGCCAATATTCATATCCCAAGATCCGAGAGACTCGTGCAACGTGTGGCCCCAGGCCAGCCATGGACGCTGTTGAGTTTCCTCCATGGCAACCATGGCAACCAGTCTCTGAATGCTCTGCCTCCTTTGCTGGTCAGGAAGGTTCTCAGGGACACGCTTCTGGCAGAAAGAATGCTGCAGGGAGAGAAGGAGGCTCCACTTAGTTAAAGCAAACACTCTGCCCAAGAGGTTTTGACTTGCAAAAGGTTTTGATTAGAGCTATATATGGATTTATCCTGACTTGCAAAGTTAAAATAAATAAAACCCTGTGTGCATCAGTAAACGCAGTCTGACCCTTGGAGTTCAGTGAAATTATGTCGTCCTTCCCTCTCCTCCCCTCTTCTCTTTCCTGCTTCCCCCCTCTTTCCCTTTGTTCTCCATCTCTTCTGCCCCCTTCCTTTTCCTCAATCCTCCTGCTTCCCATTTCCCCCCCCCCGTCTCCCATCATCTCTTCCCTCTCAGTCTTTCTTTCCTCCTTCCCATTTCTCTATCCCTTTCCCCTTCCATTCTCTTTCCTCGCCTCTCACCCCTTCCCACCCCTCTCTTTCCTGTTTGCTAGCTCGGTTACACTCTCTCCCTCCCCCAATTCTCTTCCTCACCGCCCCTCCCTCTTTGTAGTATTAGGGATTGCTCCCAGAGTCTGTGTATGCCAGGCAAACACTCCATCACTGAGTTATACTCTTGATTTTTCATTTTAAATATGGTATCTCCTTAAGTTCTCCAAGCTGGCCTTGAACTCACTCTTTAGCCCACATTGGTTTTGAACTTGTGATTTCTCTGCCTCAGCCTCCTGAGTAGCTAAGGCAATAGGCCTATGCCACCAGACCTAGGTGGAGTTGGTTTCTGTCTCCCTTCACCATGTACATATTATTATTGGTTGTCTGTAGTATTTATGTACATTTTAGGCCTTTCTTACTTTCTAGCCCTCTAAGATGGTTGGGGCTCTGTCTATATACCTCTGGCTCTTGACCCAGATTCATCCATTTTTTTTCAAGTCTCCCTGATAATTTAGGTAGGACAATAGCATTAGAAAGTACCCATGGTCCTGGTACTTCCTGGTCCTGGGGTGTCATTGCATTTTGTCTTTCATAGTGGAGTGAGCAGAGATATGTTTGTGTGTGCATGCAGTGACCCATTATAAACATATATTTGTGTGTGTGTGAGAGAGAGTGTGTGTGTGTATTCATATATATCTGCAACCATAGCTAAGCACATTCCCATTGCTACACCTGGAAGTTTTTCAATAAGGACTACGAGACTCTAGCTTGCCTGGGTAGTCCATTCCACAGCACTGAGGAGTTACCATGGACACCACTCTGCTCTTCCAAAGTCTTCAGGACGCTCATGCTGTCAGGGGACAATTTAAAGCATCAAGGAGTGGAGTGAAGGGAGCGTGCAGAAGAACCAGCAGCCAGGCAAATCCACCCCAGGCTCGGGGACCATTTTGAGAAGACAGCAATCCTGTCACCGCCATGGCTACATGGGTTTCTACTTTAGGAAAGATCTGGAGAAACTGGGCAGGTCCTTGTGGCCACACTGAGGTCCTCTCCCTGGAGTTCTGTGCACTGCAGACCTAGGTGTGTTGGGGGGGTGCAGTTGTCTGTGCTCTTGGTCTTCACTCTTGTCCAAGTTTTCCTGAAAGCCGGGGAGGGGGGCAATTGTGAATGTAAAATGGAAACAGTGACCTAACCTCTCTGCACCGCCACTGGCAGTCTCTGGATGTCACTTGGCACCAGATAAACGCCAGGTAGCCAGAGCCAACTTAGAGCTTCCCTAGAGCCTGTGATTTCAATGGTGGGGGGCAGTTAGTTAGAGCATTGGGTGGAAATTTGAAGACTGGGCTTAGGGAAGACCTAGACATCACTCTCCTTACCTTCTCTCTTCTCTTACTCCATGTGGGGTTTTGAATGAGAAATCTCCTCCATAGAATCATGTATTTGAACACTTGGTCCCCACTGGTGGCACGTGTGTGTGTGTGTGTGTGTGTGTGTGTGTGTGTGTTATAGAAATTTAGGAGATTCGGCCTTGCTGGAGAAAGTGTATCACTGAGGGTGGTATTTGGGGGTTAATAGTCTTACCCCCACTTCCTGTTTTTTTCTCTCAGCTTCCTGTTTGTAGTTGAAACGGGATCAGCTAGTTTACCCTTCCTGCCACGTCTACTGCCACGCCATGCATTCCCCACCATAAGGATGCTAGCCCTCCAGAACCATAAGCTAAATCAATCTTTTCTTAAGTTGCTTTTGGCCTTGATATTTTATCACAGCAACAGACTAGTAACCAATATACCCACTGCTTTTGTCTGGAGGAACATATGTGTGTCCTGTGACTGTCTATGTATATACATATTCTTATTGGCTTTTTAGACAAGGTGTTGCCCTGTGGCCCAGACTGAGTTTGAACTTGTATCACTCTCTCATGGTTAAGCCTCCTGAGTCTGGGACTAACAGGTCAAAGCCACCCACCTCATTTTCTCTTGTCACGTTAAATATGTGTGTCTTCTCTCCAGAGTGACAGTTAGAGCTACAGAATGGAGACTTACCTGTGGGAAGACCCATCTTCATTGTGGGCAGGACTGTTCCCTGGACAGGGGTCCTGGACTGTCTAACAGTGGGAAAGGGTTGAGCAACAGCGTGCATTTGTTCCTCTGTTCTCTAGTTGTGGTTGTGATGTGCGCAGCTGCCTAGAGCTCCTGCTGCCTTGCCTCTCCCACCACAATGGACTGGACTCGAAAAGGGAGCTGAAAACAAATAAAAAACAAATGTTTCTTCTTTAAGCTACTTTAAAAAAATTTTTATTATAAAAAAATCCCTTAGAGAAAAAAATAAACATCACACACACACACACACACACACACACACACACACACACACACGGCTGGAAAGATGGCTCACCAGTTAAGAGCACTGGCTGCTCTTCCAGAACTTCTGAGTTCAATTCCAAGCACCCACGTGGTGGCTCACAACCATCTACAATTGTAGTCCCATGAGATCTGATGCCTTCTTTTGGTGTGTAAATGTACATGCAGACAAAACGCACATATACATAAAATACATAAATAAATCAATCTTAAAAGAAAATCAAACACACACACACACACAGAGAAATGAAGCTGACTTGAAGTCTACTTAGCTTATTAAACTTCCAAACAGTTAGGGTAGGCATTCTGTATCGTGGAGATTCACAGTGGACCCAGCACTGCCATGCTCCAGCATGTTTTTATGCACTTATCCACTACCAAAGATGAAAAATCTGTGACAGTGTTGGGACTAGGAAAGCAATTAGTTTCATATCCTCTTTCATAGCCTGTGACCATTGCCTGCACTTAGTCCTTCCTCATCTCTCTGTATTTGGCCTTTCTTCTCTTTTCTCCATGGTGTACCATTGTTGAATTATTTTAAGATGTGTTATGTTTGTTTGTGCCGTGGAACATTTGTTTAATGATGCAAAGGTGTCTTGCATTCTTTTAGGTTGCATTTGTTGAACTCTGTGAAGCTGTGTCACTTCGCTGGTATAAAACACCAGATTGGTCTAATAAAGAACTGAACATCCAGGAACAAGGCAGGAGAAGGTATAGGTGGGGTTGGCAGGCAGAAAGAATAAAAGGGAGGAGGAATCTGGGAAGAAGGAATCAAGGAGCAAGAAAAGAAGGGGTCAGCCACCCAGCTACACAGCCAGATGCAGAATAAGAAGGAAGGAAAAGATATACAGAAATAGAAAAAGGTAAAAGCTCAGAGGCAAAAGGCAAAAGGGTAAGTTGAGGAAAGCTGACTAGAGACAAGCCAAGCTAAGGCCAGGTATTCACAAGAAAGAAAAAGTTTCCATGTGTGAATTATTTGGGAACGGGGGCACCAAAAAAGCCAAGAGTAAAAAAATACCAACTACATTATAGTGTGCCCACATGTACATTTGTTTACACATAACATAAATTATTGGCTAGGTTCCTCATATGAGGGAGACTACACTTTTTTTCATTCTGAGATTGTGAGTCCCAGCTTAATATTATATATTCCAAGTCCACTCACTTTCCTGCATTTTTTTTAAATTTCAGTTTTCCTTAGAACTGATTATTACTCTATTTTATATACATACCAAGCTTTAATTACTCATCCATTTGTTGATTGACAGCTAGGTCGATTCTGGTTCTTTGCTGTAACCAGTAAAACGACAATAAAAACAGGGATGCAAATAACTCTACGGTAGGATGCGGAGTTCTCTGGGCATATACCCAGGAATGAAGCAGCTGGATCGTATGGCAGCTCTGTTTCCAACTTTTCAAGAGGTCTCCAAACTGATGTCTACAACGGTTGTATTAATTTTCCCTCCCACCAACAATGAATAGGGGTAGGGGCTTCTTTCCACATCCTCTCTATCATTCTTCTCCCTCCCTCCCTCTCTCTCGCTCCCCCCCTCTCTCGCTCTCTCCCTCTCTCCTCTCTCTTCTCCTCTCCTCCCTCTTCTCCTCTCTCTCTCTCCTCTCACTCTTCTCTTCTCTCTCTCTCCTCTCTCTCTCCCTCTCTCCCTCTCTCTCCTCTCTCTCTCCTCTCTCTCTTCTTCGCTCCTCTCTCTCCCTCTCTCTCCTCTCTTCTTCTCTCATCTCTCTCTTCTCCTCTCCTCTCTCTCTCCTCTCTCTCTTCTTCTCTCCTCTCTCTCCCTCTCTCTCTCCTTCTCTCTCCTCTCTCTCCCTCTCTCTCCTCTCTCTCTTCTCTCATCTCTCTTCTCCTCTCTCTCCCTCTCTCTCCCTCTCTCTTCTCTCTCTCCTCTCTCTCTTCTCTCCTCTCTCTCCCTCTCTCTCCCTCTCTCCTCTC
>LOJH01004421.1:21421-36379 GCA_001685095.1 Ellobius talpinus | reverse complement strand
CCGGGCGGGATAAAAAGCAGGCCAGCCCGCTTGCTCCCCTTATCACTACAGGGCCCTTCTCTGCCTAGCTTGGTGCCTGGAAGCAGGGTAGTACTTCCTTATGGCTCCTGGGGTTTCTATATAGGATCAGGGGTGATAGAAGAGGCTCTGAGGGGCCTCTTTCCCAATGAGTGGAAAGTTTAGCAGCCAGTGAGGTGGCTTTAAAAATACTCTGACTATTAACTCATCAGTGTGCACACCATCACCACCCCTGCCACCATTATTGCCAATGTCACCTTTGTCACCAACACCAATAAACACCATCACCAGCATCAGCACTACCGTCATCCCCAATTACGAGCCCTCTCAACACCAACACTATATATATATATCTACCTTAATCCTGCCACCACCAACAGAGCCACAGGTAACGGCAGCACCACCATTATCCTCAAAACCAAGACTCCATTCTGCCCCAAGAAGGGGATAAACTGATGCACACCTGCAAACCTCGGTCTACAGGACTGGATCTGGTCCCTCAGAGCAGCTCATGGACTAAGGACCACATGGCTACTTTGTCCATCAGCGAGTGCAAGTGTCACAACACGCACTGTGGACTGCATGGACCCCATCCACGGGGAATCAGGACAGCTTTCTAAGTACCCACTCCACAAAGCTCATGTGAGGATTAAGTAGCATTGAATCCCAAAGGAACCCAGGAAATGTCCGGCTGCCATCAGACCATTCTCAGCGCCGACAGAGAGTTAGCCCTTAGCTAATAGTGCACAGGTGGCCATGGTTTCCTGTGGCTCAAGCGCCCCCCCTCACCTTCTCACACCGGTACTCCCCGAACTTGACTCCTCGCACCACCTGCTGGTAGATGAGGTTGGTGGCCACATTGTCCTCCGAGGGGTTGTGCCAGGGTGTGAAGACCTCTTTCCTAAAGAAGAGCCTCCACGGCGCATTACGCTCCTGTGCGCCCTGCTCCTTGGCATACTGCTCACACTGGGAAATCGCATCCATGACGTGGTCACTGCCGCTTCCCAGGGAGGACACCTGAGAGCCGAGGAGAGAAGGCACAGGGGGAGGATAGGCAAGGCAGGCATGGGATCAGAGCCTTCAAAGGTCCATCCTCCGTGTGAACTGCATGAGGAGGCAGGGTGTGTCCTAGGTCCCCTGGGAGGCTGACCCCAGGTACAGGTCATCAGCTGGCATGTGGCATACACAGTGACTGCCGTTCAAGGCTCAGTATCAAACCTGTGTATGTGGGAGTCCTTTTTTTTCTCTCAGAGCAAAGGATGCTGTCAAGCAAACCATCTCTGGAGGAACTGGTTGGTGAGGGAAAAACTCCAGGCAAACTAAGCCCAAGCAGAAGGTCCTGTTCCTGGGTCTGCCCGGTAGCAGAGGAAACTCCAAAATCCCAGGCTTAGCTCAGTAGAAAAGACTGCTTACCCAAACTAGAGGAACTCACACAGCCGGTTAAAAGTGGAGAGAAAGGACCAGTGGCTGAGTAGACCCCTCACACATCACAGCAGTGGAAATGACCCTGGGGAGCCCAGTGACTCCTCTCCAACCCCTCTTTCTCCCCCCTCTGGGCACCTGTGGTTGGAGTGAGCCCTGGACCTATGGCCACGGGGTACCCAGATGCCCAAGAGCTTTATGTCCATAAATCCCCATAAATCTGGCAACGCCGGTTCTCGTGACCCACATGCGAACACCTCAGCCAGCAGGTGGCAGCACCATACTGCTCTGGGCTTGGTCCACCATACCTTGTCAAACAGGGCGATGTAGAGGGAGAACCCAAAGCGGTCCTTGAGTGAGATCTTGTCAGCCAGAGCGTTGCACAACTCCTTGGCGGTGGTTGCAGAATCTGTCAGCAGAGTCTTAGTGGTCCCGTCCATGAAAGTCACAGGCAACATGATGGGCTTCTTGGATTTGGTGGCCTGAGGATGACCAAGGGAATCTGGCCTCGTCACTCTCTCTATACTCTGGCCGCCTATGGGGCTGGAGCTGACCCCCTCCCCCCAACTCTCTGCATCCAACTGGGACACCACCTGGATCTGTCACAGGTATCTACTCTGAGGGGACATTTGGATGTCTTGAGCCAGGGACCCAAGGCCAGGAGCATGACCTTGACTGAGTTCCATGGGCATAAGACAGTCAATGGCCTTTCGGGGATTCTGGGGATTCATATTCTGGGGATACTGGTATTCCAGAATTCAAGGAATCCTGGAATTCCACATGAAGGGTGTTTTTGGGGCACCGGAGGACATGTGCCCTCATGCACGCCATGTTGACATGCTGGGTCTTGCCGACCTGCAGCTCCAGCCAGCTGGGTGGCTGTGTCCGGGTTCCATTGACAAAGGTCCTCCTCAGGCGCTCCTCACAGTATGGGGCATAGCCAGGTGGGCCCCCGTGGATGAAGTTCCGTAGGTACTGTAGACAGGGGACTCAATGAGGCAGTCTCCACCCAAGCCGCTGCGGCAGCCTGCAGTCCATCCAGGCACACCTGGGACCCGCTGCTCTGGCAGGGTCACCTACAGCCCTCTTTACCAGGCCTGCTCCTGTCACCCTTGGAACCAGGTACACGCCCGACAGCTCGGTGGCAAGGCCATGCGGTCGATCTTCTCTCCTGCCTCACCCCCTCATTCTCTGTACCCTCTATTGCCGCTGCTGACCTCCTCCAGGGCTTCTCCCCCACCTCCCTCCACCCTCATGGCACCCAACTAGCACCCAGAGCCTGGCACAGAGTGATAGTGATATCCCTAGATACGTGTTCAGGGTGCTCAGGACACATCCCTGTCATACTTGACCTCTGGAGAGTGGGACTGGCAGAACCAAGCGCTTTCCACCTGGCAGAGGGGAACTGGGAGGAAGGGCAGGGGGTGTGGGACCTTCAAGGACCTGGGAAGGGCTCTGTCCCCACAGTGGGGATTTCCTAGTCTGAGAGGTATGGAATTTCATAACTGGACAAGTCCCGGAATCCCACGTGAGAGATATTTGTAGGGCACTAGACAGCCCGTACCACATACATGCTCTGTCCCAGCATAGAGCAGCCCTGCGCCCTTCCCACCCCAGACCACCCCCTACCTTAACAAACTTCTCAGAGGGGGCGAAGCAGCCCACGCAGAGAGACACGAGGATCCAGCCCCTGGCGTAGCTGCTCTTGGATGGGTTGTGTGTGAGCTGCTTGCTGATCTGGCAGTAAATCTCATCCCTGGGAGGGTACAAGGCCTCAGAGTGACACCTAGTCACCCCCACACAGCAGAGCTGTTCTGCCCAGTCAGTCCAAGGCTTGCCAGGAGACAGCGACAGGTGAGGAGGCCGAGCACAGGTTCTTTAGATTTGTGGGTCAGCAGGAATAAGGCACAGCCCAGATCTACCTAAAGTTCCGGATGGGGTCCACCATCCCCAAAAGTGACCTGTATCCTATACAGGTTCAAGGGTCACAGCCCCTAATGTTCACAAATAAGAAGAATCAACCTGGTCCTGCCTAGACCCTGCCACTGAGGTGGCCTGAGCAAGGGACCCCACAGGCTGACACAGCAGAAACAAGCTGGGCACTGGGAGCATCGCAGGGCCACGAGCAGAGTTGGACTCTCTGCACCCATCTCTCCAGCGTGTGAGTGCCAGTGTGCCAGGGATTACATTTGTACTGAGCTGAAAACGTCCGCTCTTAGCAGCTCTTCCTCTGTCCTGGGAGCTGGGGGCTCCAAAAGGGCTTACTCAGGGCACGGGCACACATCCATATGCACACAGACTCACACACATGCACACACACACTCACATATCCACAAGCACACAGACACACACACATGCACTTCTGTCCTGGGAGCTGGGAGCTGCAAAAGGGCTTACTCAAGGGACACACACACACATGCACACAGACATATGTACACACACTCACATATGCACATGTACCCAGACACATGCACATGCAAACACACACACATGTACACACACGCACTGACATATCCACATGCACACAAACACACATGCACACACACATACACACACACTCACATATCCACATGCACACAGACACATGCACACACACATACACACGTACTCACACAGACACACGCACGTGCACACACACACTCACATATGCACATGCACATAGACACACACATGCACACACATATACACACACACTCACATATCCACATGCAAAAGACACACACATGCACACACATATACACACAGTCATATATGCACATGCACACAGACACACACACATGCACACACATATACACACACACTCATATATCCACATGCACACACACACATGCACACACACATATACACATGTACTCATATATCCACATCACACAGACACACACATGTGCGTGCGCACACACACACTCACATATGCACATGCACACAACACACACTCACATATGCACATGCACACACAGACACACACATATACACATACATATATCCACATGCACACAGAGATACACGCATGCACACACACACACACTGATGTGGTGACCCCCAGGGCATTCATTGCTCCTCTTCTATGCGGGTAGTGCAGGTAGGAAGCAGGATTGTCTAACTCAGTAGCTTCTTAATTTTGAGAGTTCAAGAACCAACAAAATTTCAAGTTGCCATCTCTTTATCATGACAACATAACACACGCACGTGCACACATTCTGCCCATGACCCAAATCATTTCCTAAAACAAGGGCCATTTAACATATCTAAAGTAGACAGGCAGCCGTCAGACCAACGATCAGGACTGTAAGTGAAACTGGCTTGGCTCATCGAGGTCCCATCCTGCCAGAGACCAGTGTGGAGTCTCTGGCCTGACCCCACTCAACAAACAGACCAGAGATGGGCTTCCCACAGTAACGTTGACCTCGATCTGGGCCAGTGGCATGAAGGTGAGCCAGCAGCAACGGTGTTAAAGCAGAAAACTCTGGGCGGGGGGGGTGCACAATAATCATAGCTACCAGCAATGGACTGCTATTCCGTTCACTGCCTTCCCTCAAGTCCCTTATTCCACCTTTACAGATAAGGCATAGAAGGGTGGTGGAGACAGGTTAGGGTCACATGGCTAGCCGGTAACAGAGCTAGATGCAAGCCTTTTTGCTTCGTCAGTGGCTAAAGCGATAGAGCCACTACCAGCTCCAACCGCCCCTGCCCCCAGGCCCTGCCTAGAGGTGCCCAGCCACAGCCGCCCATTGCCCCGCGGGCACTGACCGCAGTGCAGGCCGCAGGATGCCGTTGCCGATGATGAAATGCAGCTTCTCCAGGTTTGAGGTGGGCCGGTCCTCTAGCATGCTATTGCCCTGCACTGTGGATTCCCCGTCATGTAGCCTCTTGGTCACCTGGGCCGCGGAGACAGGCTTGAGTAGAACAGATGAGGCTGGGGTGTTACCCTAGCAGGCACCCCACAGGGAGCAGGCAGACACGGGTGAGGGGACTGTCCCTGCCAACCACTGCACAAAGAGCAAATGGATGGGAGGATGGCCACTGAGTTTGTCCTTACTCCATCCTTAGGACTAAGAACTAGACCCCATGCTGGGAGCACCAGGTTGATGCTACCTGCTACAAGGGTAAATTCTCCTCTGTGGCCTCCACTGCCCCCTGAACCTCAGTTCCCACCCTAGAGACAGGATATGTCCCATCCCTGACACTGAGAGGAACCATCATCCAACAGCGTTGACATCAAAGTACACCCTGACTTACAACAACCTGGTTACCGAGGCCCCTGGGCTTGACATGGCCAGCCTCATATCTGGTTCTCAGTAGATGTGTGTCTCTCCTGGCCTCACACAGTCCCAGAAGCAGCCCTATATTGCACTCAGATGCCATGAGAGAACCTCCATCATAGACAGAGGGCCATGCCTCACATCTACTAGGCCCCTGTCTGTCCGTTCTAGACCTGCCCCCTGCGCAGCCTAGACAGCCTTGGGGGGAAGGCCTTGGTGGCCTCAGAAGGAGAGGGGTGGACTGATGGGTACCAATACAAATACCAAGGAGACCGCCACAGGAATCTGCTCCCAGGCTGACAGGTCCTGGGAAGGACTCGATGGTGTGTGTATTAGCAAGCAGCAGCCTCCTGTTCATGTGCGTGCATGGGTGTGCACGGCCCCTCTTCATTCTTTCCCCTGCCCTGGGAAGCCCCCACCCCAGTGTGTTCCCATGCATTTCTGTCCAGTGATTGCTGCAATGCATACTGTGCAGAAGGGAAGCAACAACCGCCCCTGCTCCTCCCACTCCCACGCCCAGTCTAGTTATGCTGCGGCCCAGCTACCCAAGGAACCCCGAAGTGGTACCAGGCCCCGAGGTCTCTTCTTACCTCTTCTGTGAGTTTGGACTTCTTCTTCAGGGTCAAGTGTACCAACTTGTGTCTCACGCTGGTCTTCTTCTGCCCCTCGGGGAGCTGGGCCATGTAACAGAAAGCAAGGATGTGATATCCAGACAGTGGGGCTATTATTGGAAGTGTGTGTGCGTGTGTGCACGTGCATGCGCGTGTGTCTGAGTATGGGTGAGTGTGCGTGTGCACGTGTGTGTCATTTCCACGTAGATGCTCGCTAGGTGCAGGCCATAAGGCCACTCTCTACCCTCACCCCCTGCTGAGACTCAGGCACTGTCTGAGGCCTCCCAATAAGTTGTTACTAACACAGCAAAGTCTGTCCGCTCTGCAGTGTGGCCGCTCAGTGAGGATGAGCACTTTACAGTTGGCAAACGATCACACATTATTCCCACGAGTAGACAGAGGAGGGCCAGGCACTGGGGCAGG
Organism: Ellobius talpinus; assembly: GCA_001685095.1. Taxonomy (NCBI): domain Eukaryota; kingdom Metazoa; phylum Chordata; class Mammalia; order Rodentia; family Cricetidae; genus Ellobius; species Ellobius talpinus. The sequence continues at coordinate 29,646 of LOJH01004421.1, read as the reverse complement.
CAGAGACAGCTAGATCCTAGGATGCTTTCTGCTGATTCCCTGAGACTGCCATGCTGACATTATCCCCACTCGCCCAAAACAGTTGTCAGCTGGGAGCAACTTGGCCTCACCTCGCCCTCACCCTGCAGGGCCTGCAGCTCCCTCTTGTATGTCTTCTTGCCCAAGGTCTCATAGATCTTAGTCATCACCGGGATCTTCTCGCTGCCGTTGCTCATGGCTGTGTGGTATTTGGGCTCTGGCAAGTCCCCCATGAACCGGAGGATGGTGATCCAGACAGCCAGCGCCGCCTGAGGATGGAGTACAAGGGTCAGAAAGCCAGGGAGGACAGAGGTCCTGGCTCGAGCCACAGAAAGGACCTGGGCTTGGAGAGGAAGCTGGAGACAGATAGCCACCTGCAGTGTGAACTGACCCTAGGCTGGGTGCTGGGCCAAAGGCTGTCAGACCTTGGCCATGGCCAAGGGTAGCGTCTAACCCCCCTGCCCCAGCCCAGCCCCATCAGCAGTGACCCAGCTGCAGGCAGCCTCACCAGCTGGTCACCCTCATCATCATGGAAGAGCAGTGGCTGCTTGAGGGGCCTCCGGGTGTAGGAGTGTGTGGTCGTGCCCTGGAAGTAGGTGGCAGCAAATTTGGCGAATTTATACTCAGAGAGGTCCTCCTCATCCTCGTCAGGCAGGGGTAGGGCTGCATCCACGTCCTCCTCCACCATCTCCCTCCGCCCTCGCTCCAGGTCCTGGGGGGTTGTGTCCCAACCGTTAGCCAGCAGGGCCGGAGCGGAGGCAGCTAGGCTGCTGTCTCCACTCCTCTTCAGACCAGCCTTAGATGTCAGGAAATCCTGCCCCGAAGTTCTAGTACCTCAAAGCCGCTAGGTGCTTGGCCCTCCTGGCCTGGCAAACCACTTGAAGTCCCCAGGAAGCCAAACATCTTGTCCACCATATCTGAGTGGCTGATGGGCTCATGGCGGGCCTTCTCCATCTGTTCCAGCAGCTCCTTCTTCCTCCGGGCCTCCTCCTTCTCCTTCAGCTCCCGCTCCGCATCCTCACGGGCTAGCTGGGCCAGACGCTCCTGAAGGCAGGGTGACGCAGAGGAAGTAAGTCAGCACCCAGCAACATGGCCTCAGAGAACAGCTGTCCTCAGGGAACCCAAGAGCCCAGCAGGAGCAACCAGGACTCCACCAGGATCCTGACACGGGGTGGCTGACTATCCTCACAGCCCCCATCTGGGCCACAGAGGACACCTCCTCTAGCATTCCCCTTTCCGTGCCCACCCTGACTCCATGCCTGTCCCTGCCTCCGTGCGAGAAGTCCTGGGCCATGGGGCTGGGAACTGTACTAGAACTGACCGAAAGGTTAATATAAGCCATGTTTAAAAAGCAAAATAATAATGATGATGATGTTTTAAAAACTAATAATAATGTTTTAATGATTTGGATCATATTTCTCAAATATCAACTTTGCATATAATCAAATATAAAAATCACATGGGTACCTTACATCCTCCCCCTCTTCAGCTAAGTCTTCATAATTGTGTGCACCTCCCAATTTTAGCCATGGCCTTTAGACAAGCCACACTGCAGTGTTCCGTGGCATTTGTGACTGGCAGCCAGTGTCGGACTACATGACCCTGGTCACTCTCCTGTCAGGCTTTTGCTCTGGGTGCCACCCCTAACCAGAAAGCTGCTGTGGGCACAGCCCTCTGATTCCAGCTTCATCCCAAACCCCATGAGAGAGTTCAGCAGCTGTGGGCTGATGGAACCAGGAAGTATCTCCCAGGAGGAAGACAGCAGGGACAAGCTGGTGTCAGACTGCAAAGCAGCAGCCCAGGACAGCTCCGAGGTCCGGGCTCACCTGATGCTTGCGCTCCGCCTCCTCCTTGGCTTTTTTGGCGCTCATCTCCTTCCGGAGCTTCTCCTCCTCTGCCAGCCGCATCTTTTCTGCCTCCAGGCGCCGCCGATACTGAGGAAAGGAGCAACCGCATGGACATAGAAATGTGTGCAGCCTTTGTCACAGCCCGGCCTTACCCCACTCCCATCACCCCTAGGCTGAGTTGGTCCCCAGGTCGCACATGTGTGGGGGCTCTGTGGATCCCAGAGTCAGGTCTCTGGTCTGTCCTGAGATCAGGCAGAGTGGAAAGTCTCCCTTCTGTCTCTGGCATCCTCCGCCAGCACCAGGGCAGGGGTGGGGAGACACCTGCGTGGGGCGGCACACACCTACAAGGCGCCCACTCTTGGGTCTTGGGGGAAACCCCTCACCTCGGCCCGGAGGCGCCTGTGTAGCCGGCGGGCGATCATGCCTCGGGCATAGGCCTGTACTGTGAGCACGGCCCAGAGGCGGTGCCGGAAGGCCTTGCGCACCAGGTAGGCTCGGCAGCGGGCCTGGAACTTGATGATGCGCTGTCTGGCCAAGTGGTACTGCTGGTGCAGCTTCCGGGAGTGGTGCAGGGCCTGCAGCCGCAGGAAGCCAAGCCGCATCTGCAAGGACAGCCAGCCATGCTCAGACCTGAGCTCCAGCCCAGACGGATGAGGCCAGCAGCAACATTCAGAGCATAAGCCTCTATCAGACTGGACCCACCAAGGTACCTAGGACCCACAGTGAGGTCTGCCTCCTTCCAGGAACTCCAGCCTTAACTAACCCGTGTTCTTTTTGTCCACCTCCCTACACCAAGTCCAGGCTGCAGCCAGATATTCCAGAGTTGCATGTGACCAGGCCGCTCCTGGATCTTCCCAAGGTCTCAGTCTCACTATGCTTTAACCCACCAAAACATTCCAAAAGAAAATATCAAAAAAAAGCAAAACAAAACAAACAACAACAATGACAAAATCCCACGGGGAGAGCCACTAGGCTTGACCAGAGATTTGACTGAAGGAAAGGTAGGGCTGGCTGAAGCATCCGTGGATTCAGGTTAAGCCCTGTAACCAAGGCAACACAGCTGGTCCATGGCCAGGCCAGTAGAATCTGGGAAGCGAGGCTTACCAGCTCATAGTTCCTTCTACAGTAGTGACCCCGCCAGTGCCTCTGGATCAGTGTGGCGGCACTCTTCAGTTTCAGGAAGTTGGACCTGAAAGGGGGACAGTGATGGGTGACTCCAGAGCAACAGCTAGTGGCCAGAGTCAGCCAGGGCCCAGCTGTGCCCAGATAGCATACTGAGCCCCTGTCCTGTGATCCCCAAGCTATGTGATCTCGGGCAAGGCGTGGAACCTCTGTACCACAATGCTACCTCCTGGAAGAGATGAGGCGTAACGCCTATCCTTCCTGCCTGGCCTTTAAAGCAGAAATTAGGAAGATACCTGCTGAGAGAGTAGATGCGTGGCCAAGTAAATACTGAAATAATGTGAAAGAGAGAGCTGTAAATGGTCCAACTCCCTCACTTTGTAGGTGAGGGAGTCGTGACCTAGGAGACTGGAACCAGAGCCCCATCGCTGCCTGCCTCTGAAGAGTCTGGTACCAGTCTCCGGCAGACAGTAGGCTGCTTCTCAAATACCACAGTCACCTCTGATGGGAACAGAGGCCACAAAGCAACTGCAAGTGTTTGCTGGGAAACACAGGAGGGAAGAGTGGACAGACATATCATGGCACCCGCCAGCGGTCCAGGGCCAGCATGCCCATGTGCGTTAAGAAATGAGGCTGAGAGGCAGATGGTGGTGAGAACTGGAGGAAAGGCGGGTGAAGGGGGAGAGGCTGGTAGAGAGGGAGGAAGGGAGGCAGATTAAGGGTTTCTGTGACACCTGCATCACACTCTAGAATTGGCCTTTGCCATGTGTGGACCATCACAGGTATATGCATGTTCTAAATGTAGAATATGAGCTAGCGACACCTTGTAACTTCTAAAATATCGGTGAATATACCTCTCGCCTCCACATGTGCAAGAGGAACCAGCTAGTGTGTGATCTGGTTTACATGACATGGTAGAGCTTTGCAATCCTTGTACCCGTGTTCCTTGGATGACCTTGTGATCATGTGTGCTTGCTGGGCACATGTGTGATGGCTTCTGTGTGTGCACCATGGGCATGCATGCTTGTCCCTGTGTCCATGTGGGAGCAGAGATGATGCTAAGGGAGCAGAAGCTGTTGACACAGACCTGTCCTTGAAGCCCCGGATGACCTTCTGAAGGAGGATGACTCTGTCTGTGATGGCCTTGTCCCTCTCAACCTCCAGCAGCATGTCATGGTGGTCCTGAAAGGCAGAGCTTCTGAGTACTGTCCCCCCAAGACTACCTGCTCAGTCCAAGTAGTACCCGTCTTCCTTCTGCTGTAACTCTGGCTTAGGACTCTGTGTGCACCTCAGGCTCCTAACCCAGCTAGGGCCTGTACAGTGACCTCCTTTGCTACCAGAGATTAAGGCTATGCCTCAGAGGCCTTGGGAGGGGACCAGAGGAGCCAGAGGCACCTCATTTCACTAGACTAGGGAAGAGACTCAACAATCATATCCTGGCTTCCCCCTGGACCCTGTTACCTTTTCTCTCCAGGATCTTGGCAGCACACTCCTTACCAGGACTCTCCTGGTGTCTACCATTCCCCCTTCGAGCCTCTCCTTCATACGAGTCGGACAACCTTCCTCGGTCTTTCAAACAAACCCCACAGCATATACCTCTTCCCGGCACTCAAGACCACACCAGGCCCCACTGACACCTCCAGCCCTTCCCCAGCTCTTTCCCAAGCCCAGTCCCCCTGCCTGTTGGATGAAATTTGAAGCTTCACTGGTTCATCAATACATAGATGGATGGAATGGTCCATGGGTAGGCACAGTGCTGGATGGTGTGGCAGAGCCACAGAAGACAAGGCAGTTGTGCCCTTGATTGGAAGCCTGGCCTTTGAGTCTCACAAGGGGACGATAATCATCTGTCTAATAGTCACTAGACACAGGGTGAGACTCAGCCAAGGCTTTCTCAGTGCGTGGACAGATGAGTGGATGGGTGAGCGGACGGCTGGGGCTGGGACATGCAGGCTCTTGAAGGATTCCTAAAGAACACTGGCGGGTGAGCATGGGGACAGTGGTGTTCCTCTGGTTTTTCTGACGTTAGATGCCATCATGACTCTGTCTGTTCTCTCTGCCAACCCATGCCTGGCACTTGCCCATCCCAGGTTGACAGCCCATTCCCTGCATCCCTCAGCCTGGCTTCAGTCACTCGCTTCTCTCTGAACCTATGAATTGGGCACAAGAGCTCCTATCCCATACCTCTAGCAGGAGGACAGTGCCTGGCACACAGAACTCACTCTCCAGCCGGCAATCAAGGAACAGAGGGGACGCAAACATATTTCCCAATGCAGAAACAAGGACATGGGAGGGGCAGGGGTTGACTCAAAGCCCTCACTAAGAGGAGTTAGATAGATCCCCCCACCCCGACAATACCCCACTAAAGATGGCTTCCTTCCTCCCCTTCCTTCTCCCAGCCGTCCTGCACTCAGCCCCACCCCCACAGAGGAAGGGCCGTGCTGTCACCAGAACAGAGGAAATGGAAATAGGGAAGCCCACGCTGTCCCTATGCAGCGGCTCTCCAGGGCCATGGCTGTCAGGACCATACTGTGCTCACCTTTAGAAAGATCTTGGTTTTGCCAAGCTGCCAGTCATCATGTGTGCCCAACACCGCCTCAGCCATGCGCCGACATGTCCCTCGGAGGTCACCCTGGGTGGAAGACAGGGGTACTGATGGTACAACCAACAGAAAGGCCCCCAAGGGTCCTTCTCAAGATTGGGGGTCAAGTCTGACCCTGCCTTCTGTGAACATTTATTTTCTCCTCAAGCCAACTGGACAACAACCACCATGACAGCTGAGGTCTTCAAATATGTCCTTCTATCTGCCCCCTCTTCACAGCAGTACCTGATGTGACCAAGTAGATGCCAAGCTCCAGTCACTGTCCCATGTAAAACTGGACCCCTCTCCCTTGTGGCTGTGCCCAGCCTTGTACCTGCTTATATGCTGGCTTCACTCCAGGCAGAAGCACACGGTAGCGCTCCACAAACTCCACAAAGCTGTAGCGGATGGGGTAGCCCGCACGCCGGATGCGGATCGTCTCCATCATGCCCGAATATCGCAGCTGCCGTACACACAGGTGTCGGTCGAAGAGCTGCCGGGCCAGAACCAAAGGCATCAGGGCAAGGCCACTGATGGGAAGCAAGGCCTGCCCTGCAGTTGACCAGCACAGACAGAAACATACAGAGGCCAAGGCTTCTGGGATCGTGGGGAGCAAAGCCAGGCAGGAGCCCAGGACTGTTGGTCAAACCCATGTGGCAGCATGAAGTGAAGACCTGCGATTGGACAACCATGTGCTATAGGATCAGATCACAGAAAAGGTCCGTGTCCTGATGCACGATTAATAAAAACTCAGAGTGAGAAACTAGGGTTCAGGCTGAAGGTCAGGAAAGCAAAGCAGCCAGCCCCTGGCTTTTTCCTCTACCTCAGTCCAAAAATGGCAATCCTGCCTCCAGGAATCTATAACTGAGAGCTGTCTCCTCCCGTCTTATATTCCTCTCTAGTTCTGGGATTAAAGTCGTGCACCATTGGGATTAAAAGCACGCATCACCCGGTTTCTATGGCAACTAGTGTGGTTACTGGGATTAAAGGTGTGTGTCACCACTGCGTGGTCTGTAAGACTGACCAGTGGGGCTGTTTTACTCTCTGATCTTCAGGCAAGCTTTATTAAAATACAAATGAAATATCACCACAGTGTCCCTTGGGAGACACAAGAGGCCTCATGGATACTGAGGGAAGGATCTTCCAAGACTGGAGGTGGGTGAGCAGGTGGGAAGGGACCGAATCTTGAAAGTCCAAGGCCTGCTGTGGGGAGTGTGGAAGGGGCAGTAGAGCCTGGGACAGGGCACAGTGCAGGCTGCCAGGAGGTGGAGGTGGTACTCCACACAGCCCCAGGCCACCCTTCATGTGGCCCCCATTACAGATCCACGGTTATTTAAACAGCTCTCCAGGGTCTGGCCGTAGTGCCTTAGGAAGAGCATGTTCTTTGAATTGTCACACAGAAGCCAATGGGTGGCTCCAGGGCAGGACTATATCCCAAGTTCAGATGGAAAAAAATGGGGAAAGTGGACCCAGGGGTTTTCTGGGATCAGGCTAGAAGACTGAACCTTGTCCTGTACGTGGCAGGAGCCAGGGAAAGTTTGCAATGGTGAGACATGGGCAAGAATAATCCCAGACTGGACAGTGGTGGCGCACACCTTTAATCCCAGCACTCAGGAGGCAGAGGCAGGTGGATCTCTGTGAGCTGATCTATATAGCAAGTTCTAGAGCAGGTAGGGCTACACAGAGATCTCAAAAGAACACACATGATGTCATCATAGGTGTAGCGAAAGGGTGGCAGGAGGCAGCGGGAAGCGGCAGACAGAGAGGTAGATAAGGAGGCGTCTAAAAAGGCGGAGACCACAGACCCCAAAAGGCCTGGGCTGGGAAAAGTCCCAGGGAGCCAACCCAGCCCTGTCACCCTGCATGCCCTGCTCCAGAGGGGGACCCGAAGTCCGAAGAGGACAGGACTCACCCACTCTGGGACACAATTTCCTGCGGGGACAGGGTGTGCGGAAGGCAGGCTTCTGCGGTCATTTCCTCTCCCTCTGGGCCACTTTCCCCAGCCTTCCCTCCCTCCCTGCCTAAGCCCCACACCCAGCTTCCCCTGGCCCTCTCTCCCTCTCTGGATAAACAACCCCTCAGGGCCTGCACTGGCCAGGAGCTAGTGGCTAGGCAGCCCTTCAGACCAGACATAAGCCCCTCAAAAATCCCTGAGCCCTGATGTGACAACCGTCACTTCCTCATAGGCAGCTTGCTGAAGGGGGCTACTCCCGGCCTATGGAAGGGCTAACAAAGTTGTCACTCAAAAAGAAGGACCTCTATGCAGAGTCCAGAGGGCCTTTCTGAAGGGGGTGGACACTGAACGTTTCAAAGAAGGGGCCACGGCAATAAGCCACACTACTATTTACTAAGCACTTAATAGCACCCTGCAAACTTCAGACAATGATCTCAGGGAAGAGGTGGCTGCTATGGCTCCAGTTTTCTTTCTCAAGGAAACTGAGGCACAGGGCGGCAGCGTATGACGTATGTACAGTCACTCAGCTGGGAGGTAGCCTTTTACAAGCCCTCTCGTCTCCAGAGAGGACAAGACCTTGCACTGCCCACCTACCCCAAGCATCTTGCCCCCATCTCCCCACCACCTCCCCCTCTCCAAGGCTCACCATGGGCTTCTTGAACTCATTGGGTTTGATGCAACGCACAAAAAAGGGCTGGCAGGC
>LOJH01004421.1:1959-14420 GCA_001685095.1 Ellobius talpinus | reverse complement strand
ATCTGCCTGCCTCTGCCTCCTGAGTGCTGGGATTAAAGGCATGTGCTACCACCAATGCTCACTTCAGCATTTGTTAAAGATTTGTTTTCAAGAAAGACTGTGAATCTGGCTAGATCAGAACTCACGGAGATCCCCCCCCAGTCTGTACTCCTCTCTACTCTACTCCCTTCTGAGTTTACCACCATACCCAGCAAGATTTATCCTTCTGTGTATTTCTGACATGTGTTATCCTTCTGTATGTCTATAACATGTGTGAGTGGGTGCCACAGAGGGCATTGGATCCCTTAGAGCTGGGGGCACAGGCAATTGTGAACCACCTAACTTGCGTGATGGGAAATGAGCTCAGGTCCTCTGGAAGAGCACTTAACTACTGAGTCATCTCTCTGACTTTCAGCTTTAAATGAGCCAGCTGCATGCCCTTGGGAGGGGGGAAGATGTCTAGGCACCCCCTTCAGTGCTGTTAGGCTATATCAGGTCATAGAAGAACAGCTTAGTTCCCTTCTGAGCCTGAGTTTCCCCATTACACAGAAGAGCACGGAGCCCTTCCCGTGAGCAGGAGCTCACATAGACCCCACGCTCACAGCATCACCCATGTTCCCATCGGCACATGAAGAAGAACACCGTATGGTATATCCACATGGCAGAATAGTAGTCAGCCATGAAAACGAAGGAAACTAACCCATGTCACAATGTGGATGAACCCGGATGGAACTGTGATCAGCCATGTAAGCCAGACTCTAAGAGACAGATCAATGTTACTCCACTTACACAAGGTACCTAGGTGGCGAGGTCTTAGCAACAGAAGGGAGAACAGAGGTGTTGGGCCAGGTGGTGAAAGATGGGGTTACTGACGGTGGACTGACCTCTGTGTGGAGTTGTGGAAAGCTCTGGAAAGGGCCGTGGTGAAGACTCTCAGTGTTGTAAATGTGTGTCGTGCCACTGAATTAGAGTGTTAGGTGGTTATAGTGGTAAACTTTGCATTGTGGGTGCTTTTGCCACAAATTAAATGTGTTCTTTTGTGAAAATCAACATCTGAAGGACTGGGGATGTAGCTCAGGGGTGGAGTACTTGAATAGCATAGCTTTGACACCCAGTATCATAAGAAAACAAAAACAAGCCCAGAATTCAGGAGGCCGGGGCAAGTGGATCTCTGTGCTCCACATCAGCCTGGTCTAATAGTGAGTTCCAGCTGGGGCTCCATAGTGAGATCTTGTCTTTTTTTTTCTAAAATAAAGCAAAAAGCAAAGCACTGGATGGCATGCTTCCTGGAGCCTGTTCTGTCCCCTCTGACCTGTGCACCATGTAGTCTCACTCCTAGCCTAGGGAGAGGGAAGGTTGGGGGCACAGGCAGAAAGATAGACACACACACACACACACCCCTATACCTTGAGTCTCATAATAGACAATGCCCGCAAAGTGAATGATTCCAAACTGGGTCTCGTGGCTGTTCTTGGGCGGCACGTAGTTGGCATTAAGCCTGTGTTGCGAATTCAGCTTATGCAGCATGGTGGCATCCGTGCCCTGAGGGAGCAGAGTAGCCACTGCCAAGATGCTGCCATCCAGTGGTTGCCTACCTATGTTCTCCCGTCTTTCTCAGCAGCTGCCCCTGCCACCCCCAGGCTCTCCGAGCCTCGATGCCCATCTGTGAAGTGGGTGAACTGGAACCGCTCATCACTGAATGTACATCCCAGTCTATGCCAGCTAGTTCCCATGATGCAAATCCTTGGACAGCTAAGGCTGGAGGATGTCCAGAACCCAGGAGTTCAAGGCCAGCATGGCCAATAGCAAGACTCTAACCTCAATGTCTTTCCCCAAGGGCAATCCTATGTTCCCTTCATAATCCATCATGAGCATCTATCCTGAACCAGCTGTGAACTTAGATCTCCACGGTTTGGCCCAGGGCCCAGTAGAATGCAGATGACCCCTGCTGAGCACGTCAACACCCTGGAATCAGCCTGAGGCACCCGAGCAAGCTCATGTTGCTTGTCCTGGGCTGCAGATGGGGAAACTGAGGGTTGGCGCGCCCACCTTGGGGAACTTGCTTTCCTCGTCGATGAGGGAGATGACATTCATTGGCCGGTTGGCGATCATGTCGAGCGCATCCTGGTTGTCAGTGAACTCAATGTGTAGCCAGTCGATGCTCTCCAGGTCATACTCCTCTTGCTCCAGCTTGAACACGTGCCGCACGAAGAACTGTTGCAGGTGCTCATTGGCAAAGTTAATGCAGAGCTGCTCAAAGCTATGAAGGGCAGAGGGCCATGGACATGTGGTTGCCCCGTCACCCAGACCTGGCCCTGTCTCTACCGTGTGACCTCAGGCACAAAGCTCCCATCGGGTGGGCTGGGGTGGGCATGGCAAGTTCAACCCCCTATGCAGAAGACTCTAGGGACTGGCAAGGGCAAAGGACATGCCCAAGGTCACCGAGCATCAGAGGAGAGGTTGGCTAGAGCTAGGCTCAGGGCTCTTTCCTTGAGTGACCAGGACCCACCTAGGGTCTACCAATAAGGGGAAAGAGTCAGAACACTGGGAAGGTGGATCATAGAGAGATAACAGAATCACTGAGAGGCCAAGGCTGACAAGCCCTGATGTCAATGCCACTGAGCGGCAGCCTCAACTCTCTTATTCAGTATGGCAGTCTGTGAGATGCTGTGACATCTTGCATTGCAAGAATTGAAGTGACTGTGGATATAAGCTCAGAGACCAGAGACCACTTCCCAAGTACCCAGGACAGCGTAAGCTTCTTCAGTATCCAACTGGGCTAGCCTTAGCTGAGCTGGGGTTGGCCATGAAAGGGATCTCCAGGATGATGAAAGGCAAGTTTCTCAAGCCTGGGGGTGCTCTTGGAGGTGGGTGAGTGAGCCTAAACGAAGAGGCATGGCATTTCCCAGGTGTGGGGTCCCCCACACTACCTGTTCACAGCAAAGTTCTCAAACCCGAAGATGTCCAGGAGGCCAATGGACCGGCGAGAGTTCTTCACTTCCTGGGAGGGAGGCTTGTAGATAGCAGCATTGATCTTGTCCACAATCCACACGAAGAGCCGCCCATAGATACCCTGAAAGATACCCATCAACTGTGGGGTAAGGCAGACCCTTCCAGGAGGCAGTCTCCATTTCTAGACCCTTTGGATCCTGGTTCCAGCCTTACCCATGCTATTAGTGCCCCCAAGTCTTCACTGGGCTGTCCCTGCTACCCCACATACACTCATGCCTCAGTAACTCATTTGCTCCCTTAAAGTTTCCCCGACCCTGAAGGGGGTCACATTTTGGGGTCCAGCGACTTCACTTGTTTGTCACTTTGGGGTCCAGCAACTTCACTTGTGTGTCACATCCCCATCCTCTGAATACGTTGAAGGTCCAGAGTCCGGCACAGGGCTGGCACAGACCGGGGACTTTGTGATCGACAAGCACATGGGTATAGCAATATGAGGGTTGGAACCTTCCACCCCGCCAGACCACGCAAGACCTAAGAGGTCTGGTCCTAGCTGAGGACAGCTGGTCAAAGCGAGCCTGAGGGGTCCCTGAGGAGTGCAGAGCTAACTTCTGTGGAATGCCTGGACTTTGGGCTCAGAAGATGACAGAGGGAACTTGGGCACTAGAGAGTCAGAGACTCTAGACTGCATTCTAGTCTAGGGGCTGCCGAAGCAAGGGCCAGCTTGGAAACACCTCAAACTCCTGAGGGGCAGAGAGAACAGGGTCACTCCACTCACCCACCTTGACAAAGGCATCCCGCACATCCAGCGCCTGCTCCCTGCTGAGGGGTGTGGACACTGTCTCCCCACGGGTGATAAGGGTGTGGCTGGTGAGGCAGCTCATCAGGTCCGGGGGATTCACCTAGAGCAAGCGCCCAGGTGTTGGCCCAGCCCCACCCTGACTGTCTTTCATCCCAGTTGGCTTCCTTCCCCATCTCTTCCCAGGTATTGCAGGGCTCCAGCCCAGGCCACCCGTTGTGGGGACAGAGGCCCAGGACCACACATAGCTATCCCCTGACTGAACAGAACTTTCCTGTCCAAGGGCACCACAGCCAATTCCCACCTCAGCCCGACTGAGTCAGAAATTGACCTCAGAGAGACAGAGTGGGAAAGGCTAGCACTGACCTCGAGCAGAGAAGCAGCCGTGGCTAGTGATGGGGAGAAGAGGACCTCACAGGCATCCAAGTTTTCAAATGTCCGGGCTGCCAGCAGAAAGGGACACAGTGTCAGGAAGGGAGGAACAGGGGCAGGGAGACTCTGAGGAGGAGCAGGCCGCCACGTCTTTTCTCAGGGACCTGCCCTGTCCCCAGAGAGCACTGTCAGCATGGCCAATATACATCTGATTAATATTCTCATGACATGTTCTCATGGTGGGCACCCTGAGAGTAGTATTAGCCTGGGATTGTCTTAGCTCTGGGGACATTCATTCACTGCATGAACTTCCCAGAGTCCTCTACTCTGCCAGGACCCATGCTGGGCACCAGTGAGAAGGCAGAATGGAACCTGTGCCTTCTTCCAAATGATCACCTCCTACTCTAGGATACAGTGGTGACAAATAAGTGTGCATGTTCTGCTTTGTCTCACCCCTTACAGACTGCTGTTTGGTCATTTGCACCACAGTATGAACCCAAAGATTTACCCTCTCTTGGGGACACCTCACCTTAAGGAAGAAACCAAATGAGGAAAGGATCTTAAAGGGTCCCAGTCAGCTCTGAACACCTCACCTCTGTGGTCGGACTGCCACACAGTGTACCACCCCTGAGGCTGACGTCAGGTTGGCATCCCTCCCAGCCTGCATCTCAGATGATACCGCTGTGGCAGACAGCGCTGCCAGCACCCAGGAGCCAGGTGCCATCCTACCTGGGTGGGGTGCATCACTGTGGCGCAGGGCGCCATGGGGCCTCACCCTCATACTGCAGGTTGCCCATGTGTAGGATGGCAGCCAGAAGCTTGGAGATCTCCCAGTTCTCCGTGTCCGTGAACATGAGGACCTTCATGGCTGAACGGATGTTGGCATATTCCTGACTGTCCACCCGGCCCTCACAGGTGATGCAGTTACCCTGGGGGCGGGGCATAAAAGAGGAGGACGGGAGGGTGTCGGGGAGGCCAGGCGGGCAATGCTGCCAGGATATCTAGAGCACTCCTGGGGACTTCTCCAGGGTACCCTGCCATGAGTAAGAACTGGGCACTGACGCCAGGCCCCCTCCATCAGCCACTTCCATCACAGCTCACAGTACCAATGCCTCACCAGGCTCCACACAGCCCCAGGGTGCCTGCTCTTCGGGGAGCTCCCATTAACGGTGACCACATGTGAATCATAGAGGAGAACTATAAACACAGCCTGCTCACTGGTGTGTGTGTGTGTGTGTGTGTGTGTGTGTGTGTGTGAGGTGTGCCATCCAGCTAATTACTGTCTCACCCACAACACCTCAACACCTTTAAATCCCGGGCAGACTCTCTCCAGGAAGGTCGCGTACGATTCTTAACCTAACTGCTGTGTGCCCAGCCCCTAGAGTTCTCAGCCGTCTTAATGTTGTGACACTTTAATATGGTTCCTTATGTTGTGATGACCCCCCCAACCATAAAATTATTTACATAACTGTCCTTCATAGATGTAATTTTGCTACTGGAGGCCCAGGCCTCGGCAACCAGCTCCCACAATCCTAGAAGGCCCAGCCTACAAGTGTGAGCATGTCCATGCACTTCGATCTGTGGCTCCTGTGTGCTGTGTCCCTATGTCCCATGTTAACCTCAAGAAAAGTGTCTGTGGTAAGAAGTCACTAGGGACATGTGCCCAACTGAGGTGGGCACTTTAAAGCACAAACAAACCTTAAAGTGTTTCAAGGCTGGAACAGAGTCACACTGGTGAGTCTGGTCTTGTCTACATGACAGACAGGTGTCTATCCCAGGTGTCACCCGGGGCTTACCATGGCCAAGTAGTTGTAGTCAGCAGCCTGGCCTAGGCCCAGCTTCTTCTTCTGCTCCTCATTCATACCCTCCAGCATACAGTAGAACACATGGTAGTTCCTCTCGTCAGGGGCCTGGAGATGGACACGCGTATTGGGACCAGAGAACACACAAGGGCAGGAATTCTACAGGGGACCTAAGACACTTTGGGAAGCAGATGGAAGGGCAGCATGGTAAAGGCTGGCTCAGACCGTGTGGACAAGGGTGCCTACCTACTCAAGGCAGGGACTACCCACCCTAGAAGCCAGGGCTCACCTGGCGGCAGACTCGTGATTTCTCCAGCAGGTACTGCTCGATTTTGGCGCCCTCAATGGCACCACGCTTGTTAAAGTGGATGTCAACATACTTGCCAAAGCGGCTGGAGTTGTCATTGCGGATGGTCTTGGCATTCCCAAACGCTGCAGAGTGATAGAAAAAATAGGTGGGACTGGATGGACCCCAGTGCCTGCTCCAGACTCACCCTCAAAACTTGGCCCTACCTTCCAGGATGGGAGTGGCCTCCAGCACCTGCTGCTCAATCCATGAGTGCTGTCCACTGATGGCCGCCAGGAACTGCAGGATCAGCTTTGTGCTCTCCGTCTTGCCTGCTCCTGACTCCCCGCTGCAGAGGGTGGGGGCGGCAGGACAGGCCTCAGTCCTGGCTGTCCCATTAGCTGCTGTGTCTCACTATAGGCTGATGGTCTGGTTCTCAGGGAGCACAGAGCTCTGCCACACCCCACCCCTACTGGTCCTAAACATGACCCATGGGAACTGCTCAACTGATACTTTGGCCTCTTGTTTTGCCCAAGAGAAAACAGGAGACAGATTTCAACCGAAGCTTTAACAGGAACCTTAGGAAACAATGTTGCCCTCAAAAGCTAACATCAGCCTATGTCGTGTTAAGCAAAAATGTAAGGGCGACTCTATACACCGTGACACAGAAGGCATAGCCAGCTCCTGAGGAGCATCGTGGCGTTCCAACCACGGAACAGTCTCTAGTGTATTCCCAGGAGGGCAGAGAGCTGGGGCTTGCACTGGGAGTGGGGCTGTGCCACCCACCTACCTGATTATACAACACTGGTCCCGGCCGTTGCGTTTCATGTTGAAGTAGCAGTTGTCCGCAATGGCGAAGATGTGGGGGGGCATCTCCCCTATCTTCTTGTTGGTGTACTGGCGGATGTGCTCTGGCGAGTAGATGGAGAGCAGCTGGTAGGGGTTCACAGCTACCAAGATGGAACCCGTGTATGTCTGCAAGCAGCAAGGGACAGGAGTTTACTCTGTCAGGCGGCAGGGGTGGGAGGAGGGGGATCTCTACCTAGTGCGGCTCTGGAGTCCACAGACATGGCAGGAATCAAGAGGGCCTCAGACTGGCTTTGGGTCTGGCTCAGAGACATTTGATGAAGGGAGGAGGGGCCAGCAAGAGATCCCTAAGTCTGGATTGTATCATCTAATCCTTACAAAGGATGAAACATAACTGTGTGAAGATGCATTAGATACTGTATTTTCAGATTCAAAGCACCGAGCAGGGACAACTCAAATACCGGCTCCATCCTTTGGTCCCAATCTCTGCACCTAAGACTTTTAAAGCAAAATTCAAAAGCTGGACTGTGTTCAGAGGGGAGGCAGGGATGGTAAGGAGGCCACGAGCGGGGCCAAGGCAGAAAGAGCAGGAGGGCCTGGGTCGGAACGTGGTACAGAAGGGGCTGGGGTTTGGGGCTAGGACAAGGACCTTTTTCTTGAGTGCCCCCAGGGCAGAGGTAGCTGAGGCACCCATGGTTGGAGCTTGGGGACCTGAGGCTGTTTCCATTCTGTTGTATGAGAGCATGGACACACTTCCTGCTGTGTCCTGGGGTCCTGTCACACAGGGCAGGGTGGGGCAATGGGGGTGGAGTTACTCCTCCCTACTCCCACCCCACCCCACGCTAGAAAAGGTCAAGCCCTGCCTATTGTTGCTGTCTGTGTTTTGATGTCTGGAGCCCAGACAGGCTGAAGACAGATGTGTCTACACAGGGGAGGTGACAGCCTCGCCCGTCTCTCCAACCTCCGCCACCTTTCCAGGACTCAGCGCAGGACACAAGAGCGGCCACCATTCCCCAGCAGCTCTGTCCAGGCAGGGAATGCGGCTGTGGTGCCCAGCTCAGGCCAGGGCGCTGTGCAGAGAAGCGCTGACCAAGCCAAGAGACCCCAGTTTCAGAAACTCCCCTCTCCTTAAGCCACCTCCTCCCAGCACTGCAGCCAGGAGCACCCAAGATTCACTTTCACAGCTCAGCTCAGCTCCAGGAGCCTAAGCAGGCAAAAAAGGAAGCCAGGAGGCCAAGAGGAACGGTCCAGCCCAGCCAGCAAGCCTCACAGCCTTCCAGGGGTTGCTGCTGTGCCACACTCACCCACCCTCCACAATTGGTCTGTTACAAAACAGATAGAGACAATCAGTCAATGCGGAAGAAGCCACAGAGACGTCTCCAGGAGCCCAGGCAGGACCCCATGGCGGTCATTCCACAGCTCCATCCCACACAGCTGTGCGATATAGCTGACTCCTGTCTCCAGATGGGACCCATCCACGCCTGAGAGTCAGCCTCAAGGAACATCTCTTTGGCCAGCCTCAGGATGCTCATCTGTGAAAGGGGATGCCTTGCTACCCCCTTCCAGGGTTGCTGTAGAGACTAAAGAACTAAGGCACTGTTCTTGCTGGGTACCAGGGGCATAAGTGCCACCTTAATCTCTTCTTAATACTTGCACAAGAGTATGACACCTGTCACCAACCCACAGCAGGAGGCTGGACCCCCAAAGTCACTCCACAGCCCTCACCATCAGAGCTCTGAGGAGCCCTGTGATTTTCAGTGAGAGGCCAGCAGCAGAGATGGGGCCTAAAGGCCATGACATTTAGGGGGATCTGATGGAGAAAAGTCGTTCTGGAAACCACAGACGACCGATAGCATTTACCATTTCAGACCCAATGACCCAGACTATAGAGTCACCCTGAGAGGTCCATTGGCAAGGGAAGTGACAGAAAGGAATGTGGAGATGTCACCATGTCCCCGAACTTCCTGCAGCTGCAGACGGAGCCTGTTCTCCCACCACCGCTCCAGGTCCTTTCTGTTCAGTTTGCAACCCAAGGGCCTCATGGGCTCAAGAGTCTTCACTGTCCTTCCTGGAGGTCATCTTGTGATGGGTTCCCAAGCCAGCACCCCTCCAACGCTGCTCTCAGCCAGTCCACTCAGCCTCCACTGCCATCATGCCCTTCACCCAGGTGGACCCTCTGCTCCTCCCTGTCACCAGCCCACAGTCCCTGCTGTGCTCCCTGGTCCAGGCTACCAGATCCTTATTGGTCCCCTCTGGCATTTCCCCGCCTGGCTCCTGTCCCCACATTGCTCCTTCTCCTCCACTTGCAGCCTACATTGGGCTCCACCAGGTTGGAAGCAGGTTGTCCTCTGCTGGGACCCATCCCTGCTTCCTATGAGCTCAGGACATGGTACGTATCTCCCTGACACTCTTCACCTGGCAGATGAGGAAGCCCTCCGCTGAGCCTGCGACCCAAAGCCCCTCATTGTCCTGCTGAACCAGGCTGGAGCACTCGGTCTCATGCCTTTGACCAGTGCACCCCACACGTTCCCTACAACACATTTTACTGGATGCCTGGTGGTGCTGGTTCAAGGTCTTTATCTCCCCACTGCCTAACAGAATATAGGACACACTCAGCAGTGTCTGTTAAGTGATGATGTGATTAGTTTGAATAGGCGGAGTGGTCAGCATCAGTGATTATCTCCAGGGACTAATATGGAAAGGAGCTAGGGACCACGACAGTCACGTTACCAAAAATAAGGCCTGGGATAAAAATGGTGGAAAAGACAGACTACTATGAATAGACGCACAACTGTCTGTGGAGAAGAGAACAAAAGTTTACACGCAGGTGTGCACACACGTGAAGGTATATGCACATGTGTGCACATATATATGCCTGCCCCACATATAATGAATACGTAAGTACTCATGGTCAAACACATGTATGTGCTTGTGTGTACACATACATACGTGGGCACACATGTACACCATTTGAGTACATACAGGCACATACAGTCTTTCTGCTGTGGGAACACTGAGATACATAGCATCGTAATCAGCCAGAAGGAACACTCCGATTTATAGCACACACATCTGGTTGAGACCGTACCATGGGGGCCGGTGAGATTGTTCAGGAATTAAAAGCGCTCCCTGTGCAAGCCTGCTGACCCGAGTTTGAGCCACAGAACCCATGTGAAAACTTGAACGCAGCGACACGCATCTGTAATCCCCGCACTCCCACAGGAAAATGGGCTGGACACTCACAAGCCAGCTAGCCTGCTGTATGCAGCACAGCAGAGCAACAAAAGAAACCCCTGCCTCAAAACAAAGAGGAAGGAGAGAACCAGCCCCCAAAGTCGTTCCACGCTTCTGCATGTGGCGGCTGTGGCACATGTGCCCCTGCACGCATAAAATAAAAGCTCATGTTAAAATACTCGAAACCAGACCCCTTTCTTCAGTGGGGAGGGTGTTCCTGGAAGAAGGGCAATGTCAGGAAGATCCTTGGGGGACACAAGTCTTCGTAGCTCAAGATGTGAGGTATGGCCACTTCGCTTTCTAGATAGTCCTAGCTTGTTATCTTTTTGTTTGTTTGTTTGTTTTTTGAGACAGGGTTTCTCTTCTGGAACTAGCTCTTTTAAACCAGGCTGGCCTCGAACTCACGTAGGTCCCTTGCCTCTGCCTCCCCAGTGCTAGGATTAACGACGTGCCCCACCACCGCCCGGCTAGATAGCTTGTCATTTTTAATGAATAAATATCTTAGACTTTCTGTTTTAATTTCTAACACCATAAATATCATTATAGGACTTGAATAAACAAGAGTCTTTGGCTCCCTCAACAATTTCAAAAGGCTGTGGGTTCTGATGAAACCATGGGAGTTCCTATTCACCAACTGTCTGCAGAGCAAGTGCCCTGCCTGTGGAAATTGCCTCTGGGACCCCAGATTTCTTCCTTTCTCTGTGGAATCACTTCTCTGCATTTCACTAAGAACTAGTAATGTTTCCACTGGGAGGGGTGAACTGGACGCTTCTAACGAGGGTCTCTGGTCCTTCTTTTCCCTTCCTGCGGACACATGCTACTTAGGCAGCCCCAACCCCATCTTGAGGATTCAGGGCCAGCCCCCCTCTGACACCAAAACATAGCAGGCAGCAACCCCTAGGCTCCCCAACTGGAAAGATGCTAAGCCTGTCCCTGAGCAACCCCGGCCTCTAGCTTCCAAGCCCACAAGGCCTGTAAACCTGTATATAATAGTTCCTGCCCCGACCCCAGTCCTAGAGCCCCCAAACCTGTGCCCAGGAAGAGGAGCCTCAGATGGGGCACCCACTGTAGAGCTGACGAAGCCCAGCGGTCCGGGCCTCTGCATCTCAGCACAGCAGCTATGGGTGGTACTCACATAGATGAGGTGCTCCCTGTAGCGGATGAGCAGATTGCGCAGAATGCCCGCCTCGTTGAGATCCCCCAGGCGGATCATGTCCTCCACTCCATGCACCGAGGTGGGGTGCATTGGCTTGATGTGCGTGGCATTTCGAGGGGAAATCCAATGCTCCTGCAGGCAACAGAGTCTTTCATATCAGCTGCTGCTCCCGGCCCAGGCTGTGCAGAGGGATGGGAGCCCCGAGTCTGGCTAGCCCTGCTCGCCTCTGACTGGCTTAAATCTGGGGACTTTACTGGTCTCTACCCATCAAGGCAGCTCTCCTCCTCTTAAAGAATCTGGCTACAGGCATATAAGGAGGGCAAGGCAGAGACTGCATTGCCCCACCAGTGGTTATCATTAAGGGAATCAGGTCCCCAGTTACATTGAAGACCAGAGTAAAAGCATAGACACTGGATTTAAGGGGCTTGACTTCAAAGCCAGGCTCCGGTCAACAAATACATAAAAATAAGCTTAGAGAGTTCAGCAGGGCTATTGCGGGCAAGGCGCCGAGGATCACCTCTCCAGAAAGGTAGCATTCAAGCCGAGACCTGAATGAAGAGAACGTGTCTGTAAGAAGTGAGAGGGCCAGACAGTGGGGCCATCCAAACCAGCCCTTCCCAGGCCTTGTGGGCGTAGCCTGCGGGAGGTGCGCATGGGCAACGGTTCCACCAGGGTGTTTTTCACAGGCCTGGCTACATGGAGCTGCGGGAGTGGAGATTTTCTGGATCTAAGAGCTGAGTTTCTCTCTTCCTACCCTCAGCCTCCTTTTGCCTGCACTATTCCCTGCAGCCACCAGATGGCAGAAGAGGGCATTCTAGGAGACTCTTGGAGTCTTTGCTCTGGTCAATAGAGCCTTGGTTTCTTGGGGTTGCTGGATTCAGAACCTTCTCACAACCCGGTGAGGGAGTGCACACCTTTAATCCTAGCACTCAGGAGGCAGAGACTGGTAGATTTCTGAGTTTGAGATCAGTATGGTCTACAGAGCGAGTTCCAGGACAGGTAGGGCTACACAGAAAAACCCTGTCTCTAAACACACACACACACACACACACACACACACACACACACACACACACA
>LOJH01004420.1:2172-25938 GCA_001685095.1 Ellobius talpinus | reverse complement strand
TTTTTGGACAGTGATTTGGGGGCATGGGGCCCAGGCCACACCAAGAGGATGATGGGAAATTGGTCCACACAATTCATCCTCCTTATCAGATGGACAGTGAGCCCTGGGAAGGATGTGGGAAAGAGCTGACTTGAATACCAGTATGGCCTACACCTCACCTCAGCTGTCCTAGGGCCCCTGAGGCAACCCTCAGAGATCAAGGCAAATGTCACTGTTGAATTACATGCCCTCTGTCCTCTGTCCTTACTGGGTGAGGGACAGGGCACTCCTCATAGGGAGACACGAGATCTGTAATCAGGCCCCCGGTGCTGTTACCAGCTAGACACGGGACCCCAAGTCACACCCCTTCACCCTCAAATCTCAGTGTTCCTATCTGTAAAGTGAAGGGTTTGTGTGAATGAATTCTGAAAACATGACTATATTACAGGAGTGGGTGTCTTCATCCCCCAGTGCTGCAGCCAGAGACACTCAGCCATGTAGGCTTTCTGTGTGAGGGTGTGGATTTGAACCCAGGTCTTCATGTTTCCACCACAGCCATTCCTTTTTTGTTGTTGTTTTTTGAGACAGGGTTTCTCTGTAGCTTTGGAGCCTGTTTCTCTGTAGCTTTTTAGACCAGGCTGGCCTCGAACTCACAGAGATCGCCTGCCTCTGCCTCCTGAGTGCTGGGATTAAAGGCGTGCGCCACCACCTCCTGGCTACCACAAGCATTCTTAACTTACTGAGCCATCGCCCAGCCCTGCTTACAGTTTTCCTATGAAAATCTAGAATATAGAATCTTCTTTGTACTAGGTATTGTTCTAGGGCTTGGGACACACTGGGAGCAAAACCCTAACCCCTCATACATTCTGATGGGGGCTCCAATTACATGAAGGAATCTAGAAATGCTAGAAAATGGAATGCTAGGGGAACAGAGGTGGAATCAGGCTCAGTGCCTTCACACCGCATGTCATGACTCTGAGATCTCACTGCGGCTCCTCCTGGGTATATCTGCCGGTTTTTCTAATTCTCCGGGTCAGTCTGTACTTGGGTACTTAGCCATGACACGCCTCAACAAACACCACCACTTCACTTCCCTCCTCACTGAATCAGTTCTAATTTCTACGTCTCCTTTGACACTGAGCAGCAGGAGGATGCAAGACAGAGACCGTGCAATCACAATCCTGGAGGAGCCAGAGAAACATGCCACCTAGTTCCGAGCGGGACAGAAGGGACCACCTGCTGGAGACTTCTTAGCTTCCAAGCAGCTTCATGGGCATGGATGCTCTCATCTGGTGTCATATCATGACAAGTCCCCTTCCGTTTGGGCTCAGAGGTCTTCCCCGGTGACCCTCATGTCAAGAGCAGAAGTTTTGACATGTTCTGCTTTGGACCCCAACAAACCATGTAGCCGGGAAATTATCGTAAGCTACCCAGAGCCTGTCACCAGAGAAATGGGACATCTCTCCCACCCGACAGTAAATTAGACAACATACACAATGGTGGGCTTGTACTGTCAAAGGAACCCTGGGCACTGCAATGCACAGCTAGCACTGAGCACCCCTAGGGTAGACTGAATGGAACTGAGGGAGGAAGGGGTGCGGCGCTCATTTCAGGTGCTGAAGAAGCTTGGACGCCATGAAAGAGTGAGAAGAGATAGCCAGGAAGCCTGACAACTAGAGAAGCCTAGAGCAGCCCGAGAAGAAGAAAGGTTCAAAAAGATTATGTCAACTGTTTAGAGCATTCTCAGTAAGTTGCACTTAGAATAATGCTGACCAGCACGTCCCTTCCTTGGTATATGCCCCCAAAGAACTGAAAACAAATGGTCAAATGGAAACCTGTACACTAATGGTCATGGAGCGGTATTTATAATAGCTGAATGGCAGAATAAACCCAAAAATGCATCAATGAATAAATGGATAAAGATGTCATGACATATTCATACAATGCAATGTTTCAGTCACTTTTTAGAACAAAGTACCACTACGTGTTAAGACATAGATACGTCTTAAAAACACGAGGACTGAAAGAAGCCAGACACAAAGGATAAAATTTTATATGTTCCCATTTATATTTAATGACCAGAGTTAGCAAGTCTATATAGAGACAGAAAGTAGACTGGTGGCTGCCAAGGCCTGGCTGGAAGGAGAGACTGAAAATGCTGCTTAATGGGTACAGGATTTACTTGGGGATGATAAAAAAAACTTTAAACTAGATAGCAGTAATGATTATGCAACACTGTGCAGATATCTAAATGCCACCAGACTCTATACATTAAAATGGCTAGGGCTGGAGATAGAGCGTAAAGGTGCCTGCCACCAAACCAGAAGACCTGACTCCCAAAAACTGTTCTCTGTCCTCCACATGCACTTGTGTATGCACACATGCGTACACACACATACACACGCACACACAGAGACATAGAATGAGAAAGAAATGAGAGAAAAAATAAAAGGTAAATTTCTGTCATGCATTTTACTATTTCAAAAAGTATGCAACTGACCAGGTCAAATGTATACAAATGAGCCAATAAAAGCCATCCTGTAAGGAACCACAGACCCAGTAGTCAGGACCTCCCCTGGCAGGGCTCGATACTACACAGGTGTACAGAGTGCCCAGGATCAGGGATGGGGGTCTGCAGGGACCTTCACAGCACAGCAGTCTTTAGAGCTTGTGGTGTCTTGGTGTCCCCCAGGCACTGAGTAAGAGTCTCTTCCTTCTCCACAAATATGTTGGTTATTACAAACGCCTTCATTCTATTAGTGATAGAAGTATTGATGACCACCTGGGGATAATTCAACCAAACTGTGTAGTGAGGACTAAAATCTCAATCTGGGTTTTTCCTATGAAATGATTGATCAGATGTTACTAGGCGCCAGAAAATTTTCAAAACCCTCTGGGCATATTTGATACCATGAGCACCAAAACCAAAATCTGCAACGGCATTGCTTGGGAACTTTCGACGCAGGGGTCCCGGAGCCACAGCTCCCCACTCCAGCAGACCCCACTATGACTCCACGTCTGTTGAGGAAGTAAGGTGGCCTTCCAGTCCTATCCGATCAAAACCAACCACAACCACAGCATAGCAGAGCAACAATGGCTTCCAGAGCTGGCCCAAGGTGTACTTCACAGGGCTGTGGCCCAGGGCAGGTCACACCAAGGCTTTTTTCTCCCCTGCGATCCCTTGTCTGAAGTCTGTACCCTTGCCACAGATGAGGTACTGGCCATGGTCTTAATTTGCATAGTTCAAGTCTATAACCTGGGGTTTAGACTCTAGTTTGAAGAGTTTTCATCCATCTCAAGTTTAAAAGGGGGACCTTAGTGTGACAGAATGACTCATTCCACCATATCAATCCCCTCTTTCACTAGGACCTGTGCTGGACATCGTAGGAGGGACCCAGGTTACCTAGTCATGGCCCCTGCGCTTGAAGAATTCCTTATGTCCTAGAGAATATAAAACACCCAGTCCGGGTGGTGGTGCACACCTTTAATCCCAGCACTCGAAGCAGAGGCAGGTGGATCTCTGTTGAGTTTGAGACCAGCCTGGTCTAGAGTGTGGGTTCCAGGACAGGCTCCAAAGTTACACAGAGAGACCCTGTCTCGAAAAACCAAGCCAAACCAAACCAATAACAAAAGTACACAGATGATTCTTAGCCAAATATAAGTCAAAGTGTGGGATCCTCAGGAAAAAGGATGCCTAACATCCTGTAGAGGCTAAGGAGCAACTCCTCAGGGCAGCATGAGGCCTGATTGCTGTCAGACAGCCAAGAGTGCCAGGTGCCATCTGCTAATCAGGACCCCACACAAGGTTCAGGACACAGGGTTACTCTGGCTGTCTTAATTAAGCCCTAATTAAGTATTCTGCCTGGAACCCTTCTTCCTCTTGTAGAACTGCACAGTTCACAGCCAACGATTCAGGGAATCGGGTCAGCTGTTGGGCGATGGCAGCCGTTAGGAGTGGCGCCGATGGCTATGAATGGATGCCAGTGGGATTCACAGAGCCTCCACACCACAGGGCCCGGAAGTGTAGAAAGCCAGCCCTTGTGAAGCTGTCTCTAGCCTCAGCAGTGCCCAGTTTTGCCCATGGGGAGAAGGAAAGGGGCATGTAACTAAATGTCTGCTGAGGTACGCAGGAAGGAAAGGGTGACTGACGATGCCACCGCACACCCTCTTTCTTGAATTCTTAAATACTACCAACCAGAACCCACAGAGCTTTCCAGAAACTGCTGTCAAATCAAACACTTTGAATTAACTCAGGCTGTAAACCATAGATGATATACCTATAGGACCACATTCTGTGAGGTCATTTTCTTCTGGAGAAACCAAACCCTAAGTCGCACTGGACCAAGGCAAGTGGGAAACACAGATTTGATCTAACACTTAGGGTTTCTGGTTTCAGCAGTAAATTTCAGGAATGTGTACTTTAATGGCTATTCTTATTGTTTGTGCCACAAGGAAACCTTCTAAGGATCAGAGAGGTCTCTGGGAAGGGATGGAGCAAAGGTTCCCTGGAGAGTACGAATGTGCCAAGCGAAGGCATGCTCATCTGAGAAGCAGCGGGTACACACCTCAGGTTACTCCAATTCTGCCCCCCACAGGAGCTTCAGAAAGCCCCTTCTTCCTCTACTCTCATCTCCACCCTAAAGTCTAGACACATCCAGAAGCCCTGTACCTCCATTAAGAATCTGATGGGCAGAGAAGTCAGAGGTTGAATCTATTTCTGTCATAAGCAGCCGCTAGCAAGCTCACACAGGGACAGGACCCTGGCACCTGTACCAACAGCAACCAAAGTCCCTCCCCACTCTACTTTCCGAGCCCAGAACCCAGGCTTGGGGGCATCCATCAGAGTTTGGGGGTTGTGGATATAATTTGGTAGTTAGTGCAGGCTCACCATGCTGAAGCCCTGGGTCTGAGCTCCTCCAGACTTGCCAAAACAAACAACAGAAAGCAGAACATCAGCAAAATTAAGCCGCTCTTCAGCTCCTGTGAATGTGCTTTCTCGGGGTTCCACTTCTTCCCACCTGTGCGTAGTGGAGCTGGCATGGCCTAGGAGGTGGACCACTGCAGTATCTGGTCCCTGGCCTCGGAGTTTCTGTCATCTATGATACATATCATGGAATGAACTTCTAAGACGTTCACTGTCCCTCTCCTGCATAAAACTCTGGCACCTGAAAACTTTGTGGGTGATTTATTAGGTTCTCGCTGTGAGTTCTGCAGTCAGACCTGGGCTCTGTCTCAGTACTGCTACTTCCTAGAGGAATGACTCTGGGCAGATTAACTCCCTGCTGATAAAGTGCTGATAATAGCAGCACCTGCCTCAGTGGCTGTTGTGAGCTTGCAGGAAGGAATGCGTGTAAGGGCTCACGTGCCTGGCAGAGAAGCGTGGCACAAACGGTAGCTGCAGTAATTGTTTTAGGCTGTCAAGGCCCTGACTGTTCAGGCCCTTTGTGTCTCTCCTCAGTCTCCTGTTTTCTTCTCTTTAACACTCTCACATTCCAGAGAGTTCCAGCCCTGCTTAGGCCCCTCCTGCTCTGCTCCCAGAGTGGGACCTTTCAAAGCTGGGAATAGTCCTCCCTCTAGATTTCACCATCATCGTTGTTGCTAGTGTTCTGTTTGCCTGTTTGTTTCATAGAGCTGGGGCTTACACACACTAGGCAGGCACTCTACTCCTGAGCTACATCCACAGTCCCTGAGTCATTTTTTTCCAAGACGGTTTTATTTGAGCCATGATTACACAAATCACTACTTTCAGCACAGCCATGGGGTTGAGCATCTGCCATCACAATCAACTTCAGGGCATTTCATGGTTCCCCCCTCAAGCCCCAGACTCATATAATTAGGTGCTCCCATGACCCCATGTCCCCAACTCTAGGCAATTGCTAATCTACCCCAAATCTACCCCAACTCTAGGCAATTGCTAATCTACCTCCGACTCTGAGCAAGGTGCTTCTGTAGTACCCAGCACCTCCCCTCCCTCAGAACTATTACATGCCTGACAATAGACCTTATATCAAAGTTCTCTGGGTCACATGACTCTTCAGGGCCAGATAGATGTTCAGTAAATACTGGTAGAGTGACTAGCACCAATGGTGCAAACTGACCAATGCCCAACAGTAACATCTCCACTGCATATATGACTCGCAATGGCACACATGACATTCTCTCCTGAGCCACTCCTATTACAGCCATCACCACCATGTGTCGGAGCCTTGCAAGGCGAGCCTCATTCAGGCGCTCGAAAAATTAGTGTTGAGTGAGAGGGAAGACGAACAAGAGTTGGAAAAGGAGAACAAACCCATGTTTTAGGTGTTCACTACTGGCAGATTTTATGGGTTCTGGCATTCCCAGATCATTTCTGGGTGAAGTGAACACAAATATATAAAAGAAGATATTAAAAAGGAAAAAGAGAAGGAAGGAAGCAGTTTGTTATAGACGTTTCCTACAAAGTCATTCTGCTAAGCAGCTTCTATTTCCCTGCGCAATGCCCAATTATAAAATTAGAGCTGCCTCCCCCAGACAATAATCTACGTCCTCTCAAAGTCCAGTGGCCATCATAAGAAAAGCAATTACCTTCCGATTAAACATTAAGTCAATTTCCAATCCATCAACACACTGAGGCAAAAGTTACAGAGCAAGACAAACAAGAGGCTCTGCTCATACTTCCCCTGCCCCACACTGCCTGCTAAGTCCGCTGGAAACACAGTTCTGCTCAGGCCTAGTTTATGAGAAACCATTCAAAGGCTCCCTACTGCCTCCAGGATGAGGAACGACTCCTAGGTGGCTACAAGAGCCTCCTTCTTTGGGTACTGGCCTATTTACCCAGCCTCATTTTCTTCCTATCACCTTCAGACAACCTCCATCCAAAGCTACCCACGCATTCCTGCCGTGCCTTTACCTGTTCTCCCTCTGCCTAGAACGTACTGACTTAGCCCCAAATCTTCCACGTCAAAACTCTACTGTCTGTCCACCCAGGCATGGTGTCTCACGCCTTTGATTCCAGCACTTGGGAGGCAGATGCAGGGGGATCTCTGATTTTGAGGCCAGCCTGGTTTACATAGTGAGTTCCTCCTCAATCTCCCTCCCTCACCCCTCCCCACCTCTCTGCCCCTTTTATTTTTGGGTTTTGTTTGTTTTTTCCAAGTAGCCTAGGCTGACTTTGAGATCACTATGCAACCAATAATGATCTTGAACTCCTGCTCCTCCTGCTTCCAGATCCCAAGCACTTGAACCACAGGCGTGTGACCCTGAAAGGAGCTCCACTTCCAAACACACCCAGCAGACTGTCAGGTCAACCAGGGACTTGTGGTCAAGGGAACTAGCTACGGTAAGGCAGGGTCACCTAAGACTAGAACTTTCACTGTAATTAGATCAAGGTCCCCCATCTTATGTGTAACCCAGAGGCTGGACGTCTACAAGGTCTTAAGAGGCATAGACAAGAGAGTGGGGATCTGAACTTGAAAGCGAGCAGTTCAAGGGGCGGGCAAGACAGCTCAGTGGGTAAAGGTGCTTGCTGCCTGACAACCTGAGTTTGATTCCTGGAACCCACACCACGTTAGAAGAAAACCAACTCCTCGAAAGTTGTCCTCTGACCCTCACAATTGTCCCATGGCACCCATGCCCCACTCCCACAGCAAATACACAAACAAAAGATCCCTAGAGAGAACCTGGAAAATTTTTCTTGGCATTTACATTCTACAATCCCATAATTTTGAAAACTGGTGAGCAATTTAGTGCCAGAAGTATTTAATAATTATGTTATCTACATACAAACGATTAACAATACAAGTGTTTGCCTCACATACATAAGATATTTACCAGATATATTTGAGAAGAAACTTTGATAATTATAATAACATTAAGACTAAAAAGGGGCCTTTACTCAGACAGATTTTTAAGGAATGCTTGAGAACAAACATGCTATTGAAATGGATATTTATTTAAATACACACATGTACAGAATAGTGTATTTAAATACACACATTACAATTGAAAGGCAAAGTGGTTCCCTTTCTGAGAGCATTCTAGGGAAAACAGGACTTGTTTCTGAGTGAGAAATGACCACTCACCAGTCTGAGCTGAAGGGGCTCCTCCAAGGCATGAATCCCTCAGCTCCTCTCCACAAGGACACCCCCCCTTCATCCCAGGACACTGCTCCCAGGCTGGTCTTAAAGAAAAAAGGCCACCATTCCCAGGATTGCAACCAGAGGCGTGTGAGTACCCAATGCCGCTTCCAAAGCTCATCAATAAGGAGGAGTGGAGAGAACGGTGAGGCCATGTGGGCACAGAGCGATGGTCTCCGGCCCAGGCGCCACTGTTCCCAGGGCTGGGTCCTCCTAGCTGCTGCTGGGCTGCAGCAGAGCTCTCAGTACAAGCTTGGCTTCTCTCCTTTCAGTGCATCAAGCCTGGAAGTCCTCTGGATGCCATTGTCATCCCCAAGACCTCAGCCACTTGAGCCAGGCAGAGGAGGAAACCTTAGAGGCTCTTGACTGGCACACTGGCTTCCTCTGTGTCAAGGACGACACAGACGACAACACCCGTTCTAGGGAACCAGCACCTGGTCCCCCCGCTGGTTCTGCCCTGTCACCTTCGACTGACGATAATCGCCGGAGCATTAGTTCACTAAGCCTCACGGGAGCGCGGAGGGGCAGGTCACCCTCAAGCACATTATCCTCCCATAACAGATGGGGAAATGACGACACAGGAAGATTAAATGACCTGCCCAGCCGCATGCAGCCTGCCCCAAGTGGGGCACGGAACCACCGGAGCCCTCGTGCCAGCTCTCAGGAACAGAGAAGGCTCCAGATAAAGCTCTTTTAGAATTCTAGGATCCCATGCACCATGGACGCCTAGCACAAGAGGTGGGGAAAAATAACAGAAAAATAAGAACGTGAGGTAACCGTAGAGTTGCTCTCATTGTCTCTGTTTACCTGTGCTAAAACACCACGAGCTAAGAAAGACAACACAATAAAAGACCGATGATGATGTGTGGCTAGGGCTGCAGTGAATGGGATCGGAGCAGTGGTGTCAGGCCAAGGGGGAGTCTATCAGTGACCTCTGTCCTTCACAACCCTTGGGACTTCGCACAATCCACAGACCTCTAGCCTAAAACTGTTGTGGGACAATGGTCTTTTATCCTGTCACTTGTATTATTTTTAATAAAATGCTGATTGGCCAGTAGCCAGGCAGGAAGGAGAGGTGGGGCAACGGCAAACAGGCAGGAAGGAGAGGCGTGGCAATGAGAATTATGGGAAGAGGGAAGTTTCAGTCTGCTGTTTTGACCCAGTCACAGAGAAAGCAAGATGTGACTGCCTCGCTGAAAAAGGTACCAAGCTACATGGCTAATATAGACAAGAATTATGGGCTAATATAAGTTAAAAGAGTTAATAAGATGCCTGAGCTAATAGGCCAACCAGTTTATAATTAATGTAGACCTGTGTGATTCTTTGGGACTTAACGACTGCAGGACCGGGTGGGACAGAAACCTCAAACATAGAACTGTGGCCATTTCATGCTGTACTCAGTAAACACTTACATATGGAATGTAAGCAAGGTGCTAAGAGAGACATAATCAACCTGCCTCTGCAGTAAAAGCCAGCTGGAGAATGTCATCAAGGAGCACACACGAGACACCGATGCACAAAGTGAAAGGCAGCAAGGCCCAGAGCTGGTAGGAAGCCCAAGAGTCTCCAAGGACTCACACTAGAGTTAGATGCCAGGGAGACCCTGTGCAGGAAGAGACCCATCTCTGCAGCATAGGAGAGACAGCCCTGCAGAGCTGGGCAGAAAGACACTGCAAAGAGAAGGTACTTAGGGTAAGGCATTGGGCTATCCTCAAGACCCAAAGGTCAGGGTGGTAAGGAACAAAGGGTACTGGGCATGGTGCTGCACATCTTTAATCCCGGCACTCAGGAGTTCGAGGCCAGCCTCGTCTACAGCATTAGTTCTAGGTCAGCCAGGGCTGCACAGAGAAACCCTGTCTCAACAAAACAAAAAGACAAACAAAAAAACAAGTGAGAGAAACAAAGGGTGTGCAAGTGGAGTTGAAGCATGAGGGTAGGGGTGGCAGAGATGCCAAATCCACAAACTTCCTAAGTGTGAATAAGGAGGTTAAATTTTACACCCAGAATCACCCCAGCAATCTATATTAGTGTGGGGGGGGAAGAGCAGGGAGGCCATTTTATTCATGAGGAATGCAGGCCGACCCTGAGGAAGGCATATCAAACCAAACAAAAACACCACTGCTTTGTTTTATCAATTGTTACCTAGTCCTGACCACTCCCAAGCTTAACAATTTAAAAGATTTGTTTGGGAGGCTGAGGCTGGAGGACTTTGAGTTCCTGGACATCCAAGGCTACAGAGTAAGACTCTGTCTCAGAGTAGAGAGGGAGCAGGGGGCTAGAGATGCAGTTCAGTCAGAAGAGCACTTGCCTAGCGTTCTTGATGTTACCTCTACAGATAAGGTGATGTCAGATTGGCCCCCACATCAACCTGCCCAGCACACAGTGCCCAGCCCTAGCACAGCATAAACTGTGGGTGGTGGGGTATGCCTAGAATCCCAACACTTTGGGGGTGGAGGCAAATGGACGGGAAGTTCAAAGTCATTAATTGGATATACAGTGAGTTCAAGGCCTACCTTGAACAGGACACCTTGTTTCAAAATAAAATGGGCCACGGAGATGGCTCAGCAGGTAAAAGTGCTTTCCAGGCATATATGCTGACCCGAGTTTGATACCTAGATCCCAAGATGGGAGAGAAACAATTCCTGAAAGTTGCCCTTTGACCTCTACATGGGGTGCACATGCCTACACACATGCACACGCACACACTAGTAAAACTGAAAAAAAAAACAATAGACATGTACATAAAAAAGTCTGGAAGGGTAATTAGCACCTTGTATATAAATAAAGTAATACAATAAAATATTTGCTTTGCTTTACCCCCACAGAGGATCATAACCCTTGCCATCAACTTCTCACCCAAGAACACTTCTCCCAAGAATGAATGATGAGGTAATGTCTGTGAAATGCCCAGAGCTCTCTGAAGATGCGTGGCAAAAGGCATCACTATAATTAATATTTAACGAGACACTCCCCGCCTCTGATCTCTTTTTCTGCAGACTAATGTTACCTCTACGGACAAGGTGATGCCAGATTGGCCCCCACATCAACCTGCCCAGCACACAATGCCCAGCCCTGCTATGCATCCCCTGGGTCCCTTCCTTCTATGGTTGATGGGGCCCATTATCCCAACCATCCAGGGCTGGTCTCCTTCATGAGAGTCTAAGGTTGCTAGACAGTGAAGGTCAAAATACATCAAGTAGACGGGCAAAATACATGTCAGAGGGTAGTCTTCCTTGGGGTCCCATTTCGAAGCATGAGAGGACCCACGAAGACTTCAAGAGGAATTATTTTAGCAAAACCCACATC
This sequence comes from Ellobius talpinus, assembly GCA_001685095.1. Taxonomy (NCBI): domain Eukaryota; kingdom Metazoa; phylum Chordata; class Mammalia; order Rodentia; family Cricetidae; genus Ellobius; species Ellobius talpinus. Next base: position 14,536 of record LOJH01004420.1, on the reverse strand, counting down.
CTAAGCCAGTTAATATTTTTAGGTCTAGCGTAGGGCTCAAGAAAGGAAGAAATAAGAATAGCTGTGCAGGTTCAATTACAAATGGAGTGGAGAAAATAATTTCAAAAGTTCAAGGGGAAAAAAATCAATCTATTTCCTCCCCACCCCAGGCTTTCACTTCTATAAATACACACACAAATAGACCCGAGACCACGCTGCCTTCGAAAACGCTACCTGGCTGGAAATCCGCAAGACAGACGATGTGCTGGGCTGGCTTTCAAGGCACCCAGGCTCAAACCATGCTCCCCAAAGTGTCTCTGCTCTTCTTAAAAAACATCATTTTCCCTCTTGGATTAGAAGAGCAATGCATGTGCCTGGCAGAAAATTTTTTCATCTCTTTAGAAGTAAGAAAATATTCTCTAAAATCTCCAAGGTACTAATTATCCTTCCTTTTTGTCTGAAAACACATTTTTCAACATAACCTGAGAACTTATCTTTTAGATGAGTTATGTACGACCTGGCTTCCCCTGTGCCTTGGCTATTCTCCAACAGTTTAAAATGCCCTATGGGTAGAAGCATCCTTTAGGAAGCAGTGCCCTATTGCTGGACTCCTGGTACTTTTCTGATATCTTACAGACAATGCTGATATAGACATCTTTGCCAGCTATACCTCTGGTCAGTCTTGAGACTGGCCTACCAGGTGAAAGACTGCACACTAGGGCAGAAAGCTTTTTTTTTGGTTTTGTGGGGGGAGACAGTTTGTAGTCCAAGCTGGCTCTGAATTTGCTGTGTAGTCAAGGATGCTATTAAATCCTGACCCTCACAGACATGTGCACACATCCTTTGACTACTTGTATTACAGTGTACAACAAACTCAGCTGAGTTTTGAAAGCTGACAGAGCCAAAATGCCTGGCAGAGAGGTTGTCTCAAACTCCCTCCGTCTGTGAGAGCCACTTCCTCCAAATGCTTACTGTCCTTTAATTTGACAGATGTATAAAGAGAACATTGCAGTTGGGGGTGTAGCCCAGTTGTTAGGGTCCTTGTCCACCATGATCACGGTCCAGGGTTTGATCCCAAGCACTGAGTATAACCAGGTATGTCAGCACACATCTGTAATCCCAACACTGGAGAAGTGAAGGCAGAAGGATTAGAGAGTGAAGGTCATCCTTAGCTACATAGACAGTTTGAGGACAGCCTGGGCTACATGAGACATTCAAAAATAAGAAAATAGAGCCGGGTGGAGGTGGTGCACGTCTTTAATCTCAGCACTCAGGAGGCAGGGGAAGGCGGATCACTGTGAGTTCGAAGCCAGCCTGGTCTACAGAGTGAGTTTCAGGACAGGCTCCAAAGTTACACAGAGAAACCCTGTCTCAAAAAATTAAAAAAAAAAGAAAAAAGAAAAAATACAGGAGTGTCCGCGCTTTTATTTGCAGGCTCTCTAATTATTGGAGATGTCCCCAAAACACCGAGTGTCTACCACACTCCTCAGAGGATTTTTACAGTGTGCTTCCTATCCTCAGGAAGTTGGCAGTCTGCTCCTCTCCTGCCTCCAAGGACACCTCGGTGGTCTCCCTGCTCTGGACCAGAATACCATTTTCACCTCCATGCCTCTCTCAGCAAACATTTCAGTTTCAGCAGATGAGCCAGACATGTATGCTTCAGTCACTTCATTTAGCCTTTCTTTATCCCGCTGCTATCTCTCTCGGGAGGGAGGCGGGGTGTTTGTGATGCCACCAGCACCGTGCTAAGAGAGAAGAATTAGCCAAAGTGCTGTGAGAAGGCAGGCCAGGGTCAGTAATGAGCTTGGGAAGGAAAAAAGAGCTAAGTTAGGGGGAGTGGGGGGTGTCACAAGAGCAAAGTCCAGAAGCTTGCTAGAGCACCAGCCATGGAGGGGATAGGCTGAAGACAAGACCAAACATACTGAGCACCTCATCTGTGGTCCACTCTCTTCCCCAGCATCTTAGTTTAGACTTGTGCTCCCCACCTGGCCCATCTCTGCTACAGATTCATCTCAGAGCCCCTCCCACAGAACCCTCCTCAGCATCCATCCACCCGGACCTCAGTGCCTGGGGCAGGAATTCTGGCTGGCACATCAATCTACGCAGCAATCTCCAGTGAACAGAGGGCCTATTCCACGACTCTTGGGCATAAGTCTTGGGAACCTGACTAGAAAAGAAGACTGCTGGCTGGTGATATATTCTCCCATACCCTGAAGCTCTCAACATCTGACTGAGCTTACATCAGAGGCAATCTATAACGTGTAGGGAATCTAACCAAATGAAGCTGAGCAGAATAAATACAAGAGAGGGGATGCCTGGACACAGACTGTATGGATCTGTTGCCCAGACAGCTGGGAAAATTGAAATTGTCTTTGAAAATTAGTTTCCGAACACAATCGTATTAAAAGGTGGAGTAATTTTCCTCAGGTGTGAATTTTGCATCTACACAGCCGGTTCTCAGGCACACAGCTGCACTTGTCCAACCGAGCTGCACATCCCAAGAGCCCCTGTGCACAAAGGTCAATCAATTCTAGAGATTTGGATTTTTTTTTCCCTTTGCAGAAAGTAAGAAGAAGAAAGGTCCCTAACACAAGCCATCTCCGCCGGGATTTTCCACACTGACAATTCCAATTCAGGGCAAAAATTCAATCCTTTCCCATCTGTGTTTTCCTGAAGGCGGCAAACAGGTCTAGATAATTCTTCCCCAAGGGCCAAAATGCTGAGCATTCTCCAAGTTCATCAGGTTCCTTGGGCTAGGAATTCATCTCTACTATAGAGACCCTCAGGCTAAGTTGCTGGGTTTCCTCTACAAACCCAAGAATGGCCCCAGCCCCAGTTTCTCAAGCCTAGAAGAACTCTCCGGGTAGTGGATTAGCAACCTGTGTTGAGGCATTAAATGCAGCCTCAAATGCTGCAAGGACTGGAAGTCACCTGGGCCCAGACACGGAAGTATCCTCCAGATTCACAGAAGTTGGTGACAGCCCACTGGTGAAAGAATAAGACCCAAGCATCTGGGAGGGTCTGTGAGTTCAAGGCCAGCCTGGTCTACAGAGTAAGTTCCAAGACAATCAGGGCTACAGGACATTCCCAGAATTGCTAAATCACAAGGGAATTTCTATATCACCTGTCCCGTTTTTCCTGGGACCTGGCACCAAGCCCTCCTTCTAGCTTATTTTGGGAGCTAGAAGCTGAGCCCTCCAGGGCACAAGCTCAGGGAACTGTGTTGATTGAAGCAATGAATGAATGATGATGACCATGAAATGAATGATGAACAGGGCTACTATCTCAGAAAAAAAAAACCCACAAAGAATAAAACCCAAAAATATCACCAATGCTTTGGGCTTGAAAAATCAGGAGCCTGGGCATGTGCCACCATGCCCTGCCAACCAAACAAGTCTTGTCTCTCTTCTCCATGACAGCTCTTCAGATAATAGAAAAGGGAGATGAGAATTTACTGACTATTCTTTATTATAGTTGTAACATGCCCTGATAATCAGATGAATAAGCAACTAAACAGTAGGTCCTGGTGCATCAAGCCTGAAAAACCTGGCCTGATGGAGTCAAAAGTCCATATATATACTTTTCCCTGGACCACACAGACCTCCAGACTCCAGTAGGAAGACTAAGGGGCCCTAAGAAGAGCCAGCTGGAACACATGGCCATGTCAGGGACAACAAGGCATAGTTCAGAAAGCTGGACGCCAGGCTGAGGTTTCTCCATCTCTGAGAGGCTGGAGCAGTTAAGTGCCACCTGAGTTCTTGCCAGCACTTGCTTGACAGGGCAAACTGACTCCAGGAGCAGGTATTTCTCACAAAACCCCAGAGGCCCACATACCTGGTGACCATAAAATGAGCCATGGAATGGCAGGAAGCCAGATGCAGCTGGGCCAGCAGTCATAGCCACCATCATTCATTCATTCATTCATTCATTTTTTTCAATGAACACAGTTCGTTGAGCCTGTGTCCTGGAGGGCTCAGCTTCTAACCTCCAGAATGAGCTAGGGGGGCTCAGTGTCTACCTGGGAGAAGGTCCCCTCAAATGGTACGGGCTATAAAGAAATCCCCTGTGACCAAGTAATTCTGGGAGTGTCATCTTGAATTGGGAAGGGGCAGAAGGGGAGGCTCCCTTCACCCTGTAAAAGCAACCCATTCCAGACACAGGTAAAATGAAGCTGTCTCGGAGCAGCTACAACAAACAAGCCTTGTCAAAATGGAAAGTCGTTATCCTCTAGACCCATCAAGCAAAACCAGAAGAGATCTCTGCCCTGCTCCTATCCAGCCCTTTGGGCTCCAAACAGCTCCCGGTGAACAGCTTTTTTACCACGTGAGCCAAAGGCCTCCTTCAAACCTGAGATTCTTACGACCCAGCTATGGCCCATAATCCTGGCCCCTGCACATTACCCTGGCCTCTGGGCATCAGGCTGGGTCCCTGGTGAGGCTCTAGCAAGCAGTTCTGCTTTGCTTCTCCCTCTGTCTTACCCATGGAGGCTTGGTTTAAATGCCAGTCCCTTCTGGGAGCCTTTTGAGATCTTCCTCCAGCACATGCCCAAGGGTCTCTGTATAGCACCTTGCCCAGAGCCAAATGACTGTCACTTCAGGTGAGGCAGGCACTTGAATGATTCATCTGCCTCCTCCCTCCCTCTCCCCTGCTTCCTGCCTGGTGAACTGAGAATGAGCAGCCTTGGAGGGTGCTTTGGGCAGAGGTGAGGCTGCAACCTTGTGGGAGCAAAGGGGACAGCGCTGAGCAGAATCTGGAGCTGTTCAGATTATAGCCCCTGTGAGGCCACCATCCTCTCCCCCCAGCTCTGCTAACTGCATATAAAACCCACCTCTCCTGCTTGCCCCAAGGCTTTTGGGTGCTCTAGACAGAAGCCAGCAGCAGACTGTGAATCACTTTAAAAGACCATAGGGCTTTGCGTGAAGTGTTTTGAAGGGGAAGGGAGTTCTCACACAACAACACTCTTTTCGGGGCTGCCAACAAACACTTCCTGGTTTTGCTTGTTTTGTTTTGTTTTATGGAAATAGATATGTATATGGGCCCTGAGAAAACAAATGATCATCTTCAAGTTCAATAAGGACTAAATTTGGGGAAAAAATACAAGGACATAGATTCTCCCGACCTGTCTCTTCCATCAGAGCGTGCTCACTGGGGGACATCCGTGAGTCTAAGAACTGCTGATGAATATTTGAACAGCAGCAGCCTCTTCCCATTGATAAAACTCCACCGACAAGCTCAAGCACGCTGGTGAAATGAGGGCACGGACCAGAAAGACCTGCACTTCTCTGGGCAGCCTCATCCTCAGAGGCCCCACCCCCAACCCCCAAAACAGGGAGTTGGATATCAGAACAGCAGCCAGGTTGCTGAACCAAAGGAGAGAATGAAAACATGGGGGCTGGAACAGAAAGGACAGGGTTGGTGTGTTGGGATATTCCTGTAATCTCAGCATCAGGAGGCTGAGTCAGGACAGGAGACAAAAACTTTGAGGCTAGCCTGGTCTACATAGCAATCCCCCATATATCCACCAGGGGGCTGGAGAGATGACTCTGTGATTAAGAGCACTGGCAGCTCTTCCAGGGGACCTGGGTTCAATTCCTAGCACTCACATGGTGGCTCACAAAGTACACCAGGTATGATATGCACGTGGTACAGACTCATGCAGATAACACACACAATGTAATTTAAAAATTTCCTAAACAGGGCGCTGGAGAGATGGCTCAGTGGTTAAGAGCACTGACTGCTCTTCCAGAGATCCTGAGTTCAATTCCCAGCAACCATGTGGTGGCTCAAAACCACCTATAATGAGATCTAGTGCCCTTTTCTGGCCTACAGGCAGGAAACTGTATAAATAAATAAATTTTTTAAAAAATTTACTAAACAAACAAAAGAATGTAAGTAAAATAGAAAGCTAAGAGCTGAGTAAAATCTGCATCCCCTACAAGAAATATCTATGCAAATCTGAAAACAAGGAATCTGTAATATTCTCTTATTTGGGAACAAAAAGTCTTTTTTCGACATAGAATTCTGTTACTGGGCTTTAGTTGAGCAGCTTACCTGGATGGTCCAGGTAGATGCATCATGAATGTCCTTCTAAGAGCAAAGCGGAAAGAGATCTGACACAGAAAGCTGAAGAGATGTTGAGAAGGCAGAAACCAGAGTCAAGAAATACAACAGCCGGGCGCTGATGGCCACGCCTTTAATCCCAGCACTAGGAGGCAGAGGCAGGTGGATCTCTGTGAGTTCAGGCTGGCCTGATCTACAGAGTGAGTTCCTGTACAGCCAGGGTTACACAGAGAAGCCTTGTCTCAAGAAAACAAAAGCAAAAACAATAAGATTCCCCCAAGAAGAAACACAACAGCCTCCATAAGCTGAAAAAGCAAGGAAGGTTGCTCCTCCCTGCTCCACCCCCACTTCTGCCCCTGCCTCCTCCACACAGAAGACAGCAATGCCAACACCTTGATTTTGCATTTGGGACCTTCTGTGGATCTCCACAGCTTTAAAAGCCACGGTGTGGTGGAGTTACAGCATCCACAGGTAACTAATACAGCTCCTCAGAAGCAGTCAGAGAAGCCTGAGTCCAGAGAGTCAGCCACATGGGCTCCTCTCGAGCCCACAAAATACTAAAAGAAGGATAAAGGCCTTCATTTTGGGTCTGTGTCTCCTTTACTGTGGGTCACCTGCTGGGGGGAGGGGGAGAGGTCTGTGTATAAATCACTCAAGGAATGTCCCCCTTTAGGGGGTGAAAGGTTGGAGGTAAGTCATCGACCTTTTTTCCTTTTGAGTTAAATTGGATTAAGAGAATTTCAAGGGACAGTCTATCTCCCAATTGAGGACATGATCCATGAGGGCAGGGCCACACCCTGGAGCACACAACTTAAACTCTCAATCAATATGAAGTTCTTTGGACACCCTTGCAAGACCAAAGCTATGACCACTGAAACCATACCTAAACCAGGCTTACTTAACTACACAGACCTCTTGCCCTTTGCCCAGTTCTTCCTCTATTTAAGCCGAAAGCCCATGTCAGTGTTCCAATGATGGTCTTGGTGTAGAGGGTCACTGGACCAATTTATATCGAATAAATCTCTCTGCTTTTCCCAGTCCCTTGTCTCTGTAATGAGAGTCTCAGGACAGGTGGCTGAGCCTTGCTTGCTGGGGTTGCTGGAGGCCAGGCTCTGACTCTAATTCCAACTATAAGAAGGCAAATACAGACCCTGAAGTAAGGTGACAGTAACCCTGCACCTGGGCTGAGCAGACCCCTGCACAGCTGTGCCCTGGCTTAGTCCTTTCGGGACACCGGAGAAGCTAATATACTTTGCCTGGAGAAATAAAGACTTGGGGACCTGATCCCAGACCCTGAATGTCTAAATGTCCTACACAGCTATTTTAGGAACGAAGAAATAGATGTGAGCGTTGCGGGGGGACTCAAAGAGCAGAATCAAGGCAACAGTGCAGTCATTGCCCAAGGAAGGTTTTTAGCTCAGCATTAACAAAAAACTTCCTAATATTCAGAGTCAACTAAGGGTGAGATCAGAGTGACTGGAGGAAGGTCAGGCCCAAGCAGATCGCTGGGTGTGCTAGGGGAGTTCCTGCACCAGGCAAAGGGTGGACTTGACCAGCTGGCAGCCTTGACGGTCTGTGACCAATAGCTAAAATATCCTTTAACCATGTGTGAATTTAGGTTTTTGGCATAAGGCATATTCTCACTTTTATTATTACATGGCTTTTGTAAAAAAACTAAGCAGAGAAACTCCCCGGAAATAAACACTCATATACTGCCCCATATACAAAAAAAGTTCCCTGACCCCAGAGAGGAAGAAGGCGGAAAGGCATGAGCTGCAGACAGACATGGCTTCCAACCTGACCAGCAGCCAACAAACAGCACTTGAGCAGGTGCCTGGGAGCCTTGCGCAGCCAAGTTTGATGTTCTTTTCCCAGGAAAACCAGAGAGAGCACAGACTCCAGGTAACAGCTCGGTTATCTTAAGAGGAAATAAAGAACATCCATCTTCGATAATTGCTTTTTCTTTCACATCCTTCTGAATTCTATTATCCAAGTACTAACCAGGGCTGACCCTCCTTAGCTTCTAAGATGAGTTCATGTGCATTCAGGGTAGTGTGGCTGTAGACTATCATTCTGAACTCTGTATTTGCAACTAAGAACACAGCAAAGAAGCAACTCACCACCTTAACATATCGATGTCTGAATTAGACTTGGGGTGGATGTTTGGGTGGGGGGTGGGTTGTTAGGAAAGGTTAAGAGGCTGTGGTCTACACCCGGTCTGTATTCTGGATGCTGTGGACGGGAAATAGAGCATTTTTCATCTGTCTTAAGTCAAAATCTCAGAAAAAGGAGCGCTGTTACATCTGGATGAATTCCTCTGAAGCTCTTTCCGTTCAGGATTTTTGAAGATCTGCCATGTTGCCCTTTTACAGAAACTGCTGGGTTCTTACATCATTCCTCAAGAGAGGTTAAAAGAATACACTTTCATCTTTACTGCCATCTCTGTGTGTGTGTGTTGTAGTGTATCTGTGTGTGGTGTGTGCTGTGTGTATATGTGTGAAAGAGAGTATGTGTGTGTGAGTGTGTGTCTGTGTGTGTACGTGTGGTGTGTGTGTGAGTGTGTGTGTGTCTGTGTGTGTGTGTGCGCGTGAGAGAGAGTATGTGTGTACGTGTGGTCTGTGTGTGTGAGACAGGGAGGGGGTGTTCTCTCCCCCAAAGAACCCTCACTGAGGCCACCCATCATCACTCATCAGCTGGCCCACTAACTGGTTGGCAGCCTGAACCCTTTTTAACCACCACAAATATCAGATGAGTCCCTGAAAACATCATGTCATGTCAGTGAAACAAAAGCTACTGCTTCCCATCCACTGGCAGAGCGCCACACCAGGCTTCTCGCTGTCCCTCAGGCAGAGTTAATCTAGAAACAAAGCAAAACAAACCATCCTGTTTGCAGAGCTGCAAAAAGGGATGTATACTCACCCAAACAAACACAAGCTGCTACTGCTGCTGCTTCCGAGCATCTACTCTCTGTCTGCATTAGATTCTGGGAAAACTACAGCAGTATGCACACATGCATCAAAACTGTGGGTTGGATGGCAGTGAGCACATGGGCATGGATGATACCTGAAAGATTACTGGCTCAGATTTTTTTTGGTATAGTAAAAAATGCTTTTTATGGGCTGGCAAAATGGTTCAGTGGGGTGAGGGAAAACTCGGTAATTTGACTATCCCCCCCACAATAATGAATAATTTTTGAAAAGAACACTTTTCATAATATTATTGTTCAAGGAGTGAAGGCTCAAACATGCACGGCATGTTTATTTGGCATAGGTCACATTGAAAAGCTAAATTCAAAATTCCTCAATTTTGAGGCTGCATCAACTCTACCCAATAAGGCCCTAATTTAGAGATGGGAAAACTGCAAGAGTGAGTTCAGCAGAGGACCACATGCAACCCTTGCAGCAGCAGGAGCAGCAGTATGCTTCTGGCTTCACTCAAGTCACTTCTGATCTCAGGAAAATCGCAGGCTTTTGTGAATCTTGAACAGCATGTGTGTGACAGAGAGCAAGCACTAGAGCCACAGCAGGGTGGGGTGGGGAGAAGTGGAACACTGCAGCTGCCATTCTGAGAGGTGACTATACACACACAAAATCTTCCAAGCAAAGTTTTGCCGTGAGCACTACCAAGGGCAGTGGGAAGTCAGCGGTTGAGGAACACCAGAGATAAGGTGTTAAGAAAGGCAAAGGCGGCTCCCTGAGGGGAAGCACAAGTCAAGCCCCCTAAGGCTAGACACATGCTTGGCAGACACCTGATAAGTGTGGAAAAGGCCTAGATGGGGGTGAGGGTCTAAGAGTGGAGGATAGGGTGAAGGGGGAGGGTATACATCATGTCTACAAGGCAGGGGACTTTGAACTTCCAACACACCAACACACACAAGATCCAAAGAAGTCTATGAAAAAGGATCAGAATCAGAAGCACACTTTAGGCAGAAATGACAGAAGCCTGATATTGAGGGGGGGGGGAATACGGGAAGTTTTAAAGACTTTGGAAGTTTTGGAAGGGCATGGTGACTGGTGACCACAATAAAGAGGGAACAATCAAGAGATAAGATCGTAGATGATTATCTTCAAAGCAACAGAGCCTCTCCTGCTGGGAGTCTCCAGCCTGGGAGGAAGAGGAGGTAATGGCCATCCTATGGCCAGAAGGCAGGGTCAGTGATCTAGTATCGGGGTTGGTATTGCCAGGCAAGCAACCCCACTCAACCCTCCCTTCATTCATCAGTAAGCAACTAAAGGGCACTACTCTGAGGGGCTTGTGGTGAGAACGGAAGAGAAATAGGGAGGAGAGGAAGGAAAGGAAGAGGGGCAAGAGAGGACAACAGAAGGGGAGAGGACGGGAAAGCCTGAAGAATGTCAACCGACCACGCCATTCCCCGAGCACAGCAGTAGCTGCTGCGACCTGGTGACGCCTCTCCTGAACTCCTGAAATGGTCCTCTACTGCAAGTCCAGAAGCTTGGTCCAGAATGTGCTCAGTAACTGTGGGAACGTCAGCTGTGCAGGCAGCCTGTCTCATCCCGGAACATGCTGAGACCACCAGGCTTTGGGACTGGATGGTCCCTCTACCTGGAATGGCCCTTATTCCCTTTCATTTGGTGTTGATCACATACATGCCACTCTTCTGAGGGCTTTTTTTAAAATTAGGGGTTAGAGAGATGGCTGGCTCAGAGGTTAAGAGCACTTGATACTCTTGAAGAGAACCTGGGGTCAATTCCCAGCATTCACATGGTGGCTCACAACCTTCCACAATTCCAGTTCCAGGGGACCCAATGCCCTCTTCTGACCTCTGAGGGCACCAGGCAGACACATGCTACACAGACATAGATACATCAACATAAAATACTCATATACATAAAATATATCTATATATATTACACATAAAATAAATGACTTATTTGTGTGTGCACACACATGTGTGTAATATGCACATGGCAGTCAGAGACAACTTTTGGGAGCTGGTTCTCTCTTTCGACCATGTGGGCCCTGGGAACTGAGCACAGGTCATCCATCAGGCTTGGTAGCACGGGCCTTTACCTGGTGAGCCCCTCTTCTAAGTACCTTCCACGTATCAACACATTTAAGTCTCCCAACAGCCTTTTCAAGTAGGTAGAACACTCTCTCTAGGATGCAAATTAGGAAATAGAATCTCAAAAGATCAAATAACCTGGGGGTGGTGAGATGGCTCCAGCCACCACGCCTGACAAGCAGAGTTCAACTCCCAGGTGGTGAAGGAGAGAACCAACTTCCACAAGTTGTCTGGTCCTCTGGCCTCCATGCATGCACTGTGGCATACACTTGTGCATACACACACACACACATAAATTTTTGAATACTAAATAACCTAAAGGTAGAATACATGCAGAATAAGAATACGAATCCAGGTAGTGTAGCCCAAATCTGTATTCTCTTCCAAGAAGCTTTAGCACAGCCCCTTCCTAGCTCCTTTGCTGTAGAATTGAGAGACCCAGACAAGTGGCCCTAAAGTCCCCATGCTTTGTGCCTATCACTTTCTCTCACACTGCCCTGAGTGTCTCCTTCCCGGCACAACCTGCATTCGCCTTAATTGAGTATTTAGCTGGGTTTTTTTTTCCGTCTCTCTAACCAGAACACAATCTTCAGTAAGGCAGAGAGACCTTGCCTTTTGTTATCCTAGACCATTCTCTGGTTCACAGTAGCCATCCTATGAATAACTGTTGAATGAATAAGGGAGAGATTGTGGCGGACGCTATGTTGTGCTGTGTACTGAGCGCTGGTCTTCACCCTCTTGTTCTGTTCTTCTCTGATCACTGTAAATGTTCATCATCCTACACAAAAGCAGAAGGGAGCCAGGGTCCAGCTCCTGGCACATAGGGACAAAGCTGCCATAGTTATAACTGACTCAAATCCTCCTGCCTGGGTCCTTGAGCACACAGTGATAAACCTGTGGGAGGGCAGGGATTGAGGCTTCTGATTAATCCATCGGTAGCCTCCACCACCTTTGGTATTTGCAGGACACTGGAAGCTGTTGATGTGCCTATTAGATCTGAGGCCCCTCCAGATAACAAGTGCCTGTCTCTGGTATCAGGAGGTTCCCTGAAAAGGAACACACTGTCACAGGAGCTCTACCCTGGGAGAAAGGTTCTACGCCAATGCATGAGCTCAAAAGACGCCATTTTTATATTCCACCAGTGCACAGCAACACACTGAACCTTCTGCCAGTGACCATGCTAAAAAAGGTACCGACTCTGACCAAACACCTATTACATACAAACACCATGCTTGTAGCTTTTTTTTTAAATATTTATTTATTTAGTATACAATTTTCTGTCTGTGTGTATGCCTGCTGACC
>LOJH01004419.1:18262-36386 GCA_001685095.1 Ellobius talpinus | reverse complement strand
TTGGAAGAGCAGGCAATGCTCTTAACCACTGAGCCATCTCTCCAGCCCCCAGTACATTTAGTCTTTAACATACAGTAGTGGAGTACAAACTTACTTTGACCTGACATTCCTTTCAGTACATGACATTCACATTCAAGGTCTAGGCTTGTCCAAGAAAGCGTTTTCAGGGGGCAAAATGTTAAGCTTAAATAGCCAAAAAGGGGACAGTTGAGACATCTCGTTCTACAAAGCATTTTACTCATGATGGATACGCTCAGCCTTTGAAAAGGGTACCCTGATCCACACACTCCTTTGGATAAGATCCAGTTGGCATCAGAAGCGGAGCGTCTGCACAAATAATCCTCTAATTTGGTATGGGGGTGGGAGACTCTGACACCTCTGTTTTAAAGGGTACCAGTGACACAAATCCAAGGCCATGCTTTGCAAGAAGCTGGGCATACAGCCTACCTCCTCTAGCTCCATTGCAAGCCTGGAAGGGAGCCTGTCTGTGCTTTTGTGAGTTTGAACCTACATTAGGTCAAGCCAACTCAATCAGTGGGGGAACACAAATAGCCACTTCATTTTTATTCAGCTGACCACAGTGAAGAGCTTCATGGGATGGCATGCCAGAGAAGCCCCTGGAAGCTGAACTTCCTCAGAGAAAGCTCATCCTGCTCCCGGCCATGTGGCTTCTCATGGTTGGATGGCTCCCTTCTGACAGGAGCTCTAGCTAGGGTACAGCTCTCATCAGTTAGTGCCAAAACACAAGAGCAGACCCTTTTATAGACAGCTAGCAAACACCAGAAACTGAGCAAACAGGAGATGAATCTAAAGGGCTGTGAATTCTGAACAAGGTGAAACTGCCCCATCGGCTGCAGAAGCGGAGTTTGGAGCTGTCCGTCAGGCTTGGGATGCTTGATAATGGCCTATGCTTTACTGTACTCTAGAAAGGTGCATGGAATGGTGCTAATGACTGCCCACTCTGCAGGCAGAATCTCTGGGTTTATGTTCTGGCGTCAGCCATGTTGTAGTGTTCATATTTTGAACAAAAATTTAATCTCTCTGGGCCGCAGTTTCACAGCAGTAAAATGGGAGAAAGTATCACCTACCTTATAACTAGCAGGTCAATGAATGAAGTATGGCTGGGACATTTAGATCAGGCTCCGATACATCTGCCCTTTCATCCTAAAGGAAAGTGGCCGCAGCTAGCATCCATCCCCTGTGGAAACTTCTTCTGTGTCATTGACATTAGCGCTCCATATGGAGATGAAAACAAAGCCACCCTCTGGAACTACTCAGCCTGCTGAGCTGATGCTGGCACTTAGAATCCCATACTGAACATCGGCTGGGGTAAAATGAAGTCATGACAGTCAAATAGTTACATAGCACTCCTGTGAGTGGGGCATTGTGGTCGGGCCTTGGCACTTGGCAAACAAGAGGGACAGAGCTCTTTTCTGTAGTTCAGCTGGGCCTTTAAGGGTGTGAGAAAATTGATAAAGACACTTGTACAAACAAACATCTTGGTAAAGAGATAACGTGAAGATGGCAGCCGTAAGGAGACAGAAAGTTGACTCTAGGCCAGTGGTTCTCAACCTTCCTAATTCTTCGACACTCTGATACAACTCCCCGTGTGACTTGCAATTCTAAAATTATTTCATTGCCACCTCCCAACTGTAATGTTGCTACTGTTATAAATCCTAATGTAAATATCTGATGTGCAGGATATCTGATATGGGACCCCTGTGAAAGGGTTGCTCAACCTCCATGGGTTGAAAACCCCTGCTATAGGTTGCTTTTGTTTATGGAAGCCTAGAGATGACTGTGAACTCAGACAAGAGTGGGAAATACATTGGTATATACACAAAGGGACACACACACACACACACACACACACACACACAGGAGTCTGGGAGTATGGACAGCTTAGACTAGATTTCAGGATCCCAGGAGTGTGGTCGGGTCCAGTTCTACGGTGGGGATGACAGATGACAGAAACAGAAAGTTGCATTTTCAAGAGAGAACGGATAGTACATGGTGATTTATCACCTAAGGAAAGAGGAAGAAAATGTGCTTTAGTGCCCTAACCAGCTGAGTTGATTAAAGCAGTAACTTGGCTTTAGATAGACCCTCTAGGCTTCCTCAGTTAAAGGTAAACAGAGATGAAGATGGAACTATCACCACAGAACATTCACATAAGCCATAGGGTCTGACTCTGAGCCACCGAGAAAGGATTCCCATTTGACTCCACAAAGCTCAATCACGGTTGGGTTTCTTCTCTCTCTTAGTGGACTTATTTGGACTCCAAGGAGCATCTTTTCTTCTGGTTTTCTTTTTCTTTCGTTTTTTATGTTCAGGACAAGGCCACACACATTAAGCAACTTCCAGAAGATTCTTGGAGCACCATGGGAGTCCTTAGAAAATTTGCTTTGTAGCAATGGGACAAGGCATGGTTGCTTGCTATGAGAAGAGCGATAATGTAAGCTGCAGTGTGACTCGGTGCCAGAGCTGCAGACAGCTGCGGTATAAGCCAAGTAGCAGTGAGTAAATGAGGCATGTCCCTGCACAAGATGGATGCTCAGGAGCTAAGCAACAACAGAGCTGCTGAGCTCAGGGGCCAACTTCCAGGGCTCCCAACTTCAAAACCATTATAGCCAACCCTGTCATCTTAGAGGTGAAGAAACTCAGCCTGGGAGAAAAGGAGTGGGAAGAAGTTTGTGTGAAGGGCACCCCTGTCCTCAGTCTCTACCTGGCTTCCTAGGACCACAGATTTGGGCCATCCAGAGCCAAGCTTGTGGGTGGCACCCCTGTGTTGTGAATGTGGGCCAGAGCAAAACCAAACTTGGCTGATGTGCTGACCTCTGAGGTCCTAGTGGTAGCCAGCCAACTCATTCCGCTGTGGCCAAGAGAAGATGGGATACTAAGAAATGGGAAGTACCTTGAAGGAGGATTTATGTTTTCTTCTTGGGAGACAGATTTTCCTTGCAGTGGCTGGATTGCTCCTTCAACCTAACAATGGATTTTCTAATATAAATGGCTAGTCGTTATTCAAATGACACCAAAACATCAAAGCAAAGAAGATGGATAAGTTGGGCACCACTGTGGGCCAGGCACTCAGCTAAGCTCTTTACACAAATTGAGTCATCGTCTCCCTGCCAACAATCTCTGAACCGACCTAAGTTTTGCCTGGTTGATTTTTAAAACCAAGAAAACATGGAGTTGTGACAGAGAGTTAAGCTAGTTGGGTAGCACATTAAGTTGGGTCAGACTTAAAGCCAAGCAGCAAGGGTGGAGACCACAGAACATCAGCACAGGCAGGGAGTGGTTGCACAATGCAAACCAGGTCAGAGAACAGAGGAAAAGCCAGAAGAGAGAAAAGATGGGGGACACTCAGCATCATAGAGAAGGAGGGAGTGGGTGGAGGCAGCAAGGCTAACACAGTCCTGGGAAAGGCGATGCTGACAGACACTGTCATTTCAAAGGCTCTCCAAACACAGCCAGCAAAACAGGCAGGCTCAAGAGCTCAGGCAGGTGATGAACGATGAGACAGAGCTTCATGAGCAAGGGCTCGTGACAAGAGACAACAGCCACAGGAAGACTGACACCGGAGGGCAGCCTACAGGGATGTCTTGCAGTATAGTCAGAGATCACAGGACCTAGGGCTCAGTCACATCCCAGAGCGGCCACTCCCCAGCTGTGCAAGGGACTTTAAGTCTCCGTTTCCTTATTTATCAAAGCGATGAAAACCAGCCGTTATTGCGCTATTATGGGAGATGGGTAAACCACATGGGTGCAGATATTCACAAAGGGCCTGGTGCACTGACGAGAGAGATTACTACCAGGCTTGAGTGGGAGCGATCTCTGGAGGGGGAAACTTCACTCGCAGAGGCTACGGAGCTTTTGACTTTGGTTTCCCTTCAAGGACATGGGCATTATAGGTGGAATTCAATGCTCCTGGATTTTTTTTTCTGTTCAGCTAATGAATTCACAAACATAGCACACAGGTAAAAGGGAACGCTCAGAGTTGTGTTTTGTTTACTGCTAAATAAACAGCAAAACTGCTGTTATAAATAAAGTTAGAGAGAGCTGCATATTTTTACACATTTTTAAAATGTGACTCCTATTGTAGTTGTGGGAAAAGGAGTATCTGTTAAGAATATTAATATCCAGAGTGGGGTTAAGGCACCAAAGAGATGACTGAGTGGTTAAGGGTGCTTGTTGTTCTGGCAGAGAAGCTGGGTTCAGTTCCCAGCACCCACAGGGCAGATCACAACTCCAGTTACCAGGAAACGTGTGCATGGTGCATATACATGCAGAAAAAAACTACACATACCTACAAAATAAAGTAAAACTTGAAAGAAAAGTGGAGTTAAGCCTTAACTACAATAAAACTATTGATATATCATCACAAACTGCAAGATGTTTCAAATGCACAGCAAAAATGACTTTATTTTTCATGTTAAAAAAGGCCAACTGATGACTATATTTCTTATGAAATGCTATACAATAAAAATTCTATTACAACCAAAACAAGAAGATGTGCCCAATAATTGTTAGATCCACCACTGGAGAATTGCAGCCAATACTGAGAAAGGCGTCACCAAATGTACCTGAAGCCCTCCCCCTCGCTTTGTTAAAAAGTTTATGTTAGCACAAAATGCCATAGCAACCCATAAGGTAAAAAAAATCTGAGAATGGAGTTCTTACTCACAGTCACCAACTTATTGGTACTAATCTAGCGCCAGGGTCATAGAACTGCAAACTCCCCGAGGTGTGCCTCATGCTGCTTGTTCGTCAGACACACCTAGCATCTGTGTTTGGAGCTATAGTGGACACTTGCTGGCAATCTTGTGAGTCTGGCACAGCTCAGCAAGCTAAGTAAAGCAGCAGTGTGTTTTATGTGTGTGCGCACGTGTGTGAGAACAGGTTTCGACTTGCCTGGAGGCATATAGCCAGCAAGCCAAAGAGCCAGGATTTGACTGGTTGCCAAGCCTGGGTCCTTAGCTGCTCTACCATGTAAGTCATTGAAGAAGAGAACTTGAGAAATTAGCACAAAGGAGGCTGGGAAAGGAGCAACTCCTGCCTTGAGGGAGTCGGATGCAATTTGCTGTGGGATATGAATGCATTTGACAGCATGGGTCAGCATACAGCTGGGGAGACAGGATGTGGAGAAGAGAGCACCTAAGGGTCCAGCAGGGAGCTCAGCCGATGGCATCCAGAGGGTACACCAGAGGTTTTGATGGAAATACTTTTGGAGAAGAGTGAATATGGAGAGGTCAGCCTCTGATGACAGCAAGAAATCTTAAGCTATTCTATCTACCTGATCTGGTCAAGAAACGGAGGTTCAGTGATGGAAGCCACAATCTAACCAATTCGCCATCAAAATGACCATCAAAGGATTGGAAGACTTCAAAGCCATTTAAGAACAGCACACGAGAAAAGTACACGGCATATTTAATCTCTGTGATCTTCAGCTCTTTCTCACCTGTCAGCATGACTCTGAAAATGCCCAATGCCAGAAACATTTGGGCTAAAAAAAGTTTATTCAATGGCTGAGCTAAATCTTCACTTCACCCTCCAGACCTTGTCTGGTGCCAGTGAGTGACTGGGGAAGGAATGCCAGAATCCTTTCTATTTCTACCAGCTTTCCTACAAATAAACATAAAGTAGGGGTATTTATTATCAAACATAAATTGAAGACACTCTAGAAAGGAAGAAAGAGGGAGGGGAGGGAGAGAGAGAACCAGGATGCCATCTGCAGCTGATGGAATCCATCCTACATCAAAAGTAATTGTTTAAAGATGCAAATGAGATCATGACCTTCTCCTTAAGTCCTGCCAGTGGCTTTCCATTGCCTCAGAATAAATTCCAGATCCATTCCCACTGCTCGCCAAGCCTGGCCTGACCTCAATCTTCCAGCCTGCCTCTCCCTGTCCTGACTGGCTTCCTTTTCTGCTCATTGATTTTCTGAGTGCCCAGTTCCCCGTGTCTGTTGTTCTCAATTCCGAAATAGTCTCTCCCTGGATCTTCACAGGTCATGCCATGGAGCCATCTCAGCTGGTGCACATCTGCCCAGGAGTCCTTCCCCAACCACCCAGCATGGGATTCTGCCTTGGGTTTTACTGATTTTTGTCTGCATCACCTGAAGTTAAGTTTCTATTTATTTGTTTTGCTAAGCTGTCTTCCTATTGTTAATCTTGTATGTCTGTGCATCCTGGACACTTCTCATCTAGACCTGTGGCATCCAAGACACTTCCAACGTACCTAAACCAAAAGCTGATGGAGAGTGAAAAGAACCATTTTGTATGTGTGCGTATGCATAGGTTCATGTGTGTGCAGGTTCATGTGTGTGGCTGCACTATGCATGCATGTATGTGGAGGCCAGAGAGCAACTGTGGGTATCATTCCTCATTTACCATTTACTTTGGTGTATGAGAACAGGTGCTCTCACTGCCCGGGCGCTCACCACTTCAGTTAAGTTGGCATCCCAGGATTTGCATGCTACACATTGAGAGCTGAGAGTACAAACACAGCTTTTGTCTGGGTCCCGGGCATCAAACCCTGGTCCTCATGTTTGTGTGGTGAGCACATTCCCGACTGAACTATCACACGGGTCCCACTGAGCTCCAGTCTTCAGTGAGCCACACTGAAGTGGGCTGCCATGAAGGAAAAGGCAAGAGAAGAGTCAGGGAAAGAAATCCAGTTTGAATAATTGGGTCTGGCATTCTGAGTGAGTAGATTAGACTGAATCTGCTCTACCTGTAATCTGAAGTTGAACTCTGAACTAAGTTGGGCTTTGGAACCAGGCCAAGGTACATTTTATTTGAACACACTCTCAACTGTATTTGAAACTGTCTCACTAAACAGCCATTATTAGTAATAATATTTTTTATCCTGCTTAGCAATGTTATATATAGCCTCTCTCAATATAATAAATAATTCAACACAATAGGAAGGTGCACACTCCCTGGTATCCAAAAATGAAGATTGTTTGTAGGCCGGAGAGGCAGGGGATGTGGGAAAGGTTGCCAGCAGCAAGGGCTCATTAGAGACCTTAAAACTCATTACATCTTAAGAATTATTAATATTGAACCTAAGCCTTTAATGGAAAACAAAGCATCCAAGATATGATAGAAAATTACATCCTCAAGGCTATATCTTATCTCTACACTATTTAACATTTCATAATATTTTCCATATATTTTGTACTTTTCTCTGAATGTCCAGGTGGCAGATTCAGGGATGCTCAAAATATTCATCACGATATGGATGAGAACACAGAGATGTGGCTACACACCCAGGACGCACAGACAGCAGAGTGTGGCTACACACCCAGGACGCACAGACAGCAGAAATGTGGCTACACACCCAGGACACACAGACAGCAGAGGGGGCATCAGTACACTCAGCCTCATGTCACAACTAATAAACAGCAATGCAAAACAGACAGAGTAGTTTTTAACCGAAACAAAACTCTCTTTCTACTACTTTTTCTTTCCACAGGAACTGGCTTTTCTAAACCCACTGGGCAAAGCCAGGAGCAGAACACGATATAGAACTCTTATCCCTTCACCTTGATAAACCACTGAGCAAGACCCATGAATTCATATTGTAATACACAACTTGTTGGCATGAGCAATTTTAACTCAATCACAAATTAAGCTTCTGCTAACCATCTAAGTGTCTCATGACAGGAGAAAAATGACATAACTCATCAATAATGTAGCTAATCAACAACCAACAAGAGCAATGACACTTCTGGAAGCTACTTCAAGATCATGTGTGGAACATATAATAATAATAATTAATAATAATAATACCTGTTAAATATTGAATTAATCTAATCCTTATAATAATTTTCAGGTAGAGATTATCTTGGGCAGAAGAAGGAACCATGACATGGAGAGGTTAAATAACTTGAAAAAGTTCCCATAAACGTGGAAATGTGAGAATTTGAATTTGAGAAGTCACTTCTATAACTCATTTTCTTCCCAAATGTAGACATTGCCTAGAATAGTGGTTATAATCAAATTAATGGAGAAAAAATCATATGTGTATACACACACGTGTATGCATATGTAGGTATGTGCATATACATGTATGTTTAGAATTTGACACAGAAATATATTTTTCTCAGAAAGTAATTAAGCACTATGCTTTATGGAGCATGTACTTAGTATGTTACATACTGTGCCAAGTGTGCCAAGTGCAGGTTGTTTACCATCCCATTTAATTTTCCCAAAGTTTTATGTAGTTGGCTTAGTTTACCATTTTGCAGAAAGACTCATTGAAAGTTACAGAATCTCAGGTTGTCTGTCTCCAGAGCTCAGGTTCCACACTCAGTAAGCTGTATCAATGGTTGACATTTCTAACAGTTTTTTTTTCTGGTGATTTGATGTCTGTGTTCAAATGTTCAAACAGTGAAAACTTGTTACTCAAAACCAGAGGCAAACTATTTGAAGCATTGGGCAGACATGGGTGAGACAGTCCTGCATGCTGCTAGGACCAGAGTGTGGTTCTCAGGCTGAAGGATCCTCCATGGCAGAGGGCATGTTGGAGCTGCAGAGAGGACACAATCCAGATCACTACTCGACATCTCTAAACGATTCAGGAGCCTTTCAAAGCCCAGCAGAGTTACATACACTGGGCCTTTTCTACAGCCCCAGGGATCTTCTAAACGCCTTGCATAGGCTAAGTCCTTTAACTCTGAGAATAGCTACATGCTAGGTGCTGCTTCTGCTAAAGTCTGCAATTCCTTCCCAGTGCTCGTTCATTCATCGGATGCTACCCGAGTGCTGACATATACCCCACGCTAGGAAAATCAAAATGAGTGAGGCAGGTTTTAGCCAAGGCAGTCTTTCATTTTTATATGAAGAACAGGACTGATATAAAAGTCTGTGCCCACAGAGAACAGCATCTAAAACTTGCTAGGCTCTCAACACTGGGCACAAAGGCTACAGCAGCACTGACCCCTGCTTGACCCAGAATTGTTCTGCCAGTCTCCACAAACCATATCAGCCAAGTTCTGAAACCAACACCTCCCTCCCTGCCCCGCCCCGACTCTTTCCTTCCATTTCTTCCTCCCTCCTTCTTTCCACTGGCTTGGTCTGGTCTCTCTTAGTAACGTACACTTTCTGACTTAATTCTTAAAACTTTTCATGTTAAACGACTACAACCATGAATTTCATTTTTTCAATGGGGAAACAGATTCACTCGCTCTCTTCCTGAGGTCACAGACTTGAGATTTGACATAGGTCAGTCTGACCAAAGTCAGCAGTCTCCAGCACGCTCCGTGACCTTGGTAGCTGAAAAGGAATCTCTCTATCAGAGAGGAGAAGGGGAACTTTCATACATAAAGAGGGCACTTTTGTGTGACCTTGACTGCTCAGCACCAACTTGGATTTGTTACTATAAAGGGAAGGAGAGAACGGTGTGTAAAGGAAAGAAAATCACAAAGGGTTCTGTGTTGCACAAGCAGAGCAAGGGGAAAAGACCGCCTGCGAGGGGCAGCTTCGCATGGCACATCCATCATGACCGGCTACACTGGAGGTGACGTGGTTAAGTCTGGTCAGATGAGTTAGTTGGGGGACCAGAAGACTGGAAGGGTTATCTACAACTCTGAGAACTCATTGAGAATGAGAGGGTGGGGACAGGAATCAGGAAGGACTCCAAACAGTCACACGAGTTTAGTGACTAGGTATATACCTCCATCACTCGCACTAGGGACAAGAGAAGCTGAGAGAGACTTGAAGGTTAAAGTCACAGCACGAAAGCAGCAATTTCCCCTGCTTGAAGGATTAGACCGTTTCTTGCCATTGTTGCTGTAGTTCGTGCTATGGGCAATTTTTCATCTTCTTTTCAGTAAATCACTGAGAGCATCTGTGGTGTGGGAATGCACAGCTAGACCACCCGCATTCTGGTTTTAGTCATTTTATTTTTGCTCTGGGAAACTGGCCATGGGAGGAAACACAAAGTGATAAGCCATGTGCCAGCTCCAACCAATTCACACAAGTGTCCTGGAAGAAGATGTCAAGACAGATGCTGAAGCCAGAGAGAAAGACACTTGGGATTGATTAAGGATGCCGGCCATGGTCAAAAACGGAGCAGCCTATCAGAGACACAGAATAAAGGATGCTAGAAAATGCTAATAAATTAAAAATGGGTAGGGAGAAATGTGGAAGGCCTGTCTGCAGAGGTGGTGCAGTAACCTTCTCTATGACAGAAAGATTGGCAAGAAGCAGCATTAAGCCTCTGAAAATGAACTAGTAACCTCAGGGGTAGAGCCCAGAGAAACAGTGCATGCGCACCAGCCTCTTTCGGATATTTTCATATTCATCATCTCAGCATGTTTTCAAAATGACTCTGGGAGGTGGGGACCAGCTCTGCTCCTACCTCATGTACAGGGCAGTGCCAGCACTCACTCAAGGTCACACAGCTGGTGGGGAGTTCAAGGCTTGCCCCTCTTTTCACAGGCACTGACAGCAGGTGCATAAGCTCACAGAGGAAAGCCCTATAAATGGCCACATTGTATGTGTGCTCAGTAGAACGATGACCCCAGGGACACATTCATTTGTGTGTCTTTTGGCAGTCACCCAACCAGCCTCAGCACCTTTGAACCTGAAAGACACCATGGGTTCCCCGTCTTTGTCTATCCACATTTTTGGAATCATGACTAAAATGAACTTTCATTTATCTTCCAGAGAGAAGATAAACCCTTGGATAAGTTGCTGCATTTGGCGTTGGTTCCTCAACTATAAAACGAGGCTGGACCAGTTTGGTTAACCTTCAAATGATGGTGTGCACTATCATATGTTCATGATAATAGCCCAAGCTTTCACAAGATGCCAGTGAAAACTGAGCTGTCCCACTAAGGGTGAAAGGGGCTTTTGTTCATGGTGAGAAGCAGGTTTTCTATAAAATGTTTTGTAGAATGTAAGCTGTGAAAGTTTAGAGTCCCTGGGAAGAGTGACACCACAGTGTGACCGTTGTCACCATAAAGTCCAGGGAAGACAATGAGTCCTACTGAAAGGATCAGAGCATGCTGCTAAGGAAGGGGCCTTCTTCAAGCTGATGACTGATTCCAAGGACCAAAGCTAGGTGACGAAACCAACTTCCTTAGTTGTGAGGAAATGCCAACTGAGTCTCAACAGCCTGCTGCTTGCATGTTGGAGGCCCAGACTTATGAGTTCTTGACTGGGAGCCAAAGTCTAGCTAATGATGCTCATAGTTGTTCTGCTTAGCAAAGCCACTTCATCTCACTGCTCTTTGTAATAAGGATGGTTACAGGTGCTCTTTTTCCCACACAGAGAGGCTGTGGGATTGCAGTGTGTGTGAGAAGGTAGCGTCTCACTAGGCACAATGCCAGACTCCAGGTTTCTAAAGACAGTGACTGCAGCTGGCTCCTTTCCCCTCTTGTTTTTACTGTAAGTATAGTACCTGAGACTAACAGAAAAGCTCCAAGTGGACCTGGAGAAATTTTGGGTTGTATCATTCACCATTGAATGCACTGCACCTTGAACAAGTTGCCTGGCATGCATCTAATACCTAAGTTGTAAACCATTTGTTCATTTGAATGAATTGCTTTAAGAATAAAATAATTTTATTAATTCTTCCAGAATTTCATACAAGCATACAATGTATTTTGATCATATTCATTCTCTGCTCCTCCCGCTAACTCCTTTCACATCCATTCCCAAACCCTCCCCCCATGCACAACATCATATCCTCTTAAACAAAACACAAAAATAGTTTTTATAACTCAATGAGTCCAAATCGTGCTCTCTATATACACACAAATGTGGGGACATCTACTGGAGCACGGTCTACCAACCAAGGACCACACCCCTAAAGAAACCCGACTCCCTTTCCCCTAGCAATTATGAACTGTCAGTAACTCCTCAAAGAGGGGTAGTGGCTTCTCATCTCCTTTCCCCCTTATGCAAAGGCCTTTGAGACACAGCCAAGAGCTCATTGTTTGACAAGCAATCCTGGTTCTGAAAGAGTCTTATCATATAGTATAACCTCTCTTTATTGGATATGTTCAAGCTTAGCTGAATGTTCAGCTCCATGGATTTGGAATGAGGAACAAAGACAAGAACATGACATACATCCATTTACTTAAAAGTGTGGGAAGAATAAGTCCAAGAGGCACCATTATCAGGCCTTTGGTGTATTGGCCTGATGATTCCCAGCCTCCTACAAATCCAACTGTCATAAGTATGGAAATGTTGACTGAATCTTGTGCAGATCTTACACAGGTGTCTCAGTTAGTGTTCTATTGCTGTGAAGAGACACCATGATGATGGCAATTACTAGAAAAGAAAGAATTTAATTGTGAGTTTGCTCATAGTTTCAGAGGGGCAGTCCTTTATCAACATGGCAGGGGGCAATGCAGCATGCATAGTGCTAGAACAGTACCTGAGAGTTATATCTTGATCCACCGGCAAAGAGACTTGGCCTGGCATGGGCTTTTGAAACCTCAAAAGTCCACTCCTAGTAACACACCTCCTCCAACAAGGACACACCTCCTCCAACAAGAACACACCTCCTCCAACAAGGACACACCTCTCCCAACAAGGATATACCTCTTCCAACAAGGACACACTTCCTCTAACAAGGATGCACCTCCTAACCTCTCTATTTCTTTCAGACAGTGCCATTCCCTGGAGACTAGGCACACACATGTATGAGTCTATAGGGGCTGCTCTTATTCAAACCACAACAACAGGCAACCATAGCTGCTGTGTGTCCATCAGTGTATTGATCTTGTCATGTCCAGGAGACACAGTTGTGTTCTGGTACTCCGTAACCGCTGGCTCTTTTTGCCTCCTCTTCTGTGGTATTCCTTGACTCTTAAGGGAAGAGGTGTGATAGAGATGTCTCATTCATGGCTTTGTCCTCCAGATACTTATTCTCTATGTTTTTACTAGTTCTATACATAATTTTAATGGATAAAAAATAGTTCTCTATTAGGTTCTATAGGTGACAGGTACATAGATGCTTTTGTCTTCTAGTACAGCAAAGATTCAAACCTAACCTGTGGCATGAGTACAGAAAAACATCTGAAAAGTATTATAATAATGCATTTGAGTTCATTGTGTGCCAGGCATACATTCTGAGTTTGGAGAAAGAAGAGTCTAGCCTTGAAGTTCAATCTTGGAGGGAGAAAATGGGGGAGACGCCAACCATTCAGCAGCAGCAATGGGTTCTTAGAGCTGGGCACTCTAGATATAGGACAGATCAATCATCTCATTCTGTCATGAGGAAACAGCCTGGAATGTAAAGCGATGTCCTCAAGGCATCCAGCCAAGCAGTCCCAGCACTTAGATTCACACTCAAGTATTACTTCTGGAACCATACTCTTTATATACAAAAGTCTAAACTCCAGAAGTTTGGTGAACTCACTAAACTCCTAAGATAGAACAATTCTCTATTTAGAAATAAATTGGCATCTGCAAAACCTCACATTCTATGATGCTATCATTGCAAAGACCAGCACATTGCTCAAATGCATACTCATTGATACTTATCTATCCATTTTAAGGTAGTTTCCATCATAGCCAGGCTTGGTATTCAAGCAGAAAAGAGGAGAAAGAACACAGGAAGGGAATGGTGGTGGGAAAATGGAAGAAGGGAAGGCACAAATATCAGGGAGGCATCCAGTGTATTGATAAAACTGACTCTGAATTTCTTTGTATAGGTGTAGCACAATGTGTCTCTTCTTATCATGGACTCATTTTTTTGGAACGAATTACCCAAACAATTCAAGCTCAGTACATAGTCTCAAATGAATGACCTCTTCTAGCAGTTTATAAGACTGTCTAACTTCCTAATTGTGCTGTGTTTGTAAGTTTTGTTTCTCTAGTGAGAACATAAATTTGAGCATTTATTTTTCACATGTACAATGTACAGTATGTAGTTCTAAGGGCTATTTATTTATATCTAGTTTTGTTCATTTATTCAAGGAATAAATGTATTAGGCCTCCACTAGGTATGAAAGCTACAGAGGTGAACGTGGTAGACCAGATACCTGTCTTTAAGAGCTTTCCTTCAAGTCCTAACTTCAGCGTTGGGACTTCGTGGCCCAAAAAGTGTGTCTGGCGTTTGGGGATAGCAAGAACAAACAGGAAATCCTGATGAGGAGTGGAGGTTTTGCAGAAATCCTAAGAGAATTAGTTATTATACAAGCTATGAAAAATGATTTTTGCAAAGCAAGAGCTAGGATGGAGAAAAAAGTCTATTCTAAATACTAAGAGGCGTGTATTATGATTATCAATGTTAATGAAGTACTAGCTGAACCTGAAGAAGACAGCAGGCTAGAGCATGCAAGCTCGTGCAGACTGGATTCAAAGAGAAATGGAAAAGGAAAGAATGGAAATTTCAAACAAGGAAGTTCATGATATTAGATATTTAAATATATGTGTTTTACATATTATAAACAAATATTTTTAAATATAGAATATTTCTAGTATCCTACAGAAGCAATGAACTAATATTCAGATGCCAAGAATACAGTCTCATTCCTTCCATATCTATAGTACTTCTTTAGTAGCCATTCCATTGGTAAGTCAGCTATGCTGCACCCATTGTAATATGGATGGTCAGTGCACAGACAGGCTAGTCCGAATGCCTTTGCCCACCCCTGCTTTCTCCCCAGGGGACCCTGTCTTCAACATGCTTCCTGTTCCTTTCTGTCCATGACCACCTCTTCACATGGCCAATTTCAATATAGGGTTCTAAGACACAGAAGTTAAAACACACCATACCCCGTTAAATATGATCTCCAATTCCTTTCTAGCCATCTCAGTAAAATCTCTCCCTGTCTTCATTCCATTTGGGAATTTATGTAATGACCTTTCAACTGGATGGTGGTTCCTATAGAAAGTGGAATTAAGAAAGGGTAAGTCACAAGAATGGAATTGGAAAGTCAAACTGAACATAATTGAAAACTGACAGTATTGTCACAAGCCTCTAAAGCTTCATATGTAAAATAGTTTCTGGAGATACCTTCAAATTTTGTCTCTAGCGCCTCATTTTCTTGTAATTAAGTTTCCTGTGATAATAATTGACTTATATAAGCCATGTGGGAAGACTCACAGCAATATCCAAAAGCAATACTTGCTATTAAAAACACATCGAAGGCCATCACTCTCTTCCGCTGTATCGCTGTGATAGCTGTCATGTTCATGGCAAGGATTTAGCATTCAGTCAGAAGCTGGGCTAATCGCTGCTGGTGGACAAGTCTATGACTACACATTCTTTTCAGAGATTTGAAGTTGCCCAGTGGGGTTGGATAAGAACTAACAGTCTCTTCCCAGCTTGCATCTGAAGGTGGAGAG
This sequence comes from Ellobius talpinus, assembly GCA_001685095.1. Taxonomy (NCBI): domain Eukaryota; kingdom Metazoa; phylum Chordata; class Mammalia; order Rodentia; family Cricetidae; genus Ellobius; species Ellobius talpinus. Next base: position 21,072 of record LOJH01004419.1, on the reverse strand, counting down.
AAGTTACGTAAATGATGGAGTGAGTATTAGAATCTCAGATGTACACTTAGATTTATTAAAGTAACCTCACCATTTAAGGGAGGGGAATCAGTAGCATCTGAGGCACTCTCTCTAAAACCTATGAGCTAACTATAAAATGAGCATTCTTGTTCAAAACGCTTTGTTCCCTATTTTTATTATCACATCAAAGAATTTTCCAAATAGAAAATTCCATTTCTAGAGTTTACAGGTTTATTGCAGCAACAGATGTTCAGCTAATCTCAAATTGGATAAAAATCATCTAAGTAATCATTTGGGGGCATAAAAAGCACTAATAAGGAATGAAAAGGCAGGGTTCTGCCAGCAGTCATATTTTAAGTAGAGAGGAACAGAATATGCAACTGCAGAAACAAAGGCTTGTTTTTCAGGGTGGCTGACATGCCTGTTCTGCTACAAAGTGAAAAGAAAAAAGTTCTTGGAAGCTGAAATCATGAGTTTCGTTAAATGGACTTGAATTCAAATTCCTCTACTGTGAGTATTTTTCTTTCGGTGACAATGCCTTATTTTTAAGTTTTTACATCTGTAAAAGTATCATAAAATATTCAATTAAGAAGGCACCTATATAGACATGCCTGTGAGTAACAAATAAATTAAAACGTATTAGTCACCTTGAATTGAAACTAAATCCTTAAAAGCATGCTTTTTCCTTTCAAGACTGTCCTACAGAATGAAACCATTGGCACAGGGAAGGTGATGTTTTGAATGCAGCAGCACCTAGGAGCCTGAAGATGGAATTCAAAACAGGGAGCACTTATTAGTTCTGCATGGGACAAGAAACGTACTTAACAGCCAGCCTCAAAAATAAAAAGATTTCAATGGACCTTAGCTTACTTTCAGTTGTCTTAGGAAAGATTTTATTTAATCTCATTTAAGATTTTTAATAATAACCTGTCAAAGAATAGCCCCTGACTTGCTGCCCTAACCACACTGACCACATCTTAGCATCACCACTGCACAGACCCATAGCTCTAGTGTTCTCTGCTTACCACCTCGTCCCTCACTCCCACACTGCATCCGAGCAGCATTATGTAGTTTCCCTCAACAAAGAGACAACTCAATACCCACCACTGTCGAAAAATAGAGAATTCAGGAAGCAACAAATCAAGTCTCTTAAAAGATATTACTTGCATGAGAATAACTGAAATAGAGCCATGGAGACACACACCGCTGGTGAGCTGTAAACGGATCCTGCAGTTACGATGCTGCCTCTCGCAGTATTAGAACAAGAGGGAGGTGGTACCATTCCTCATCTAAGACTAGGCCTTCCGAAAGACACTGGGTGAAGGAAGCCTATATCCTGTTCCAAACAGACACACGCATGAATCGGAACCATGAGCTATTTGACTAAATACGTATTTATTCTTGTTTCCCACAAAACAGAGGAGGGACGGAAAAGTTGCCCTGCATGCTTCCTCAAAGCAGTAGCCAGAAACACTGCAGCAGGATAGCGACGTGCACACACGCACACACAGAAGTACAAACTACAGCCTCCCCTCTTTAGCACTGTGTTTATGTGCATGACTACACATGCATGTGTGACTGTGTGTATGTGGCACACAGGAACTGGTTGAGAACAGACTGCGTAGACGTTCGGTAGTGCAAACCTCTACAGCACACGCCGGCATTACAGCAGACAGATGCCATGGCAGCATTCTGGGCACCTTTTGGTGGTTCCAAGGTGACTGTTGTTTGTGCAACAGCCTGGCTTTCTGTCGAGGTGAGTTCAGTAGACATAACTACCAAATCACATTTTCAGAGTAAGAGCAGTTTAGAGGAAGGATTCTGGGATGCAGCATCAGAAATCTACACAGACATTGCTAAAAAGGGACTGGCAACGTGTTTGGAAGGCCACTGACAGGCAAATAGATTTCTGGTTAAGACTCCTACCAGCTTTTTTCCAAGGTCACTGAGCAATTAATAGGAGACCATTCAGATAGAAATTATGGGTAGAGAGCATTTATTAGTTTCACATGAAATTTGAAAGCAGGGGCGGCACACTTGTCTACTTGCTCCCCCAAAGGTACAATAGAAACTATACCCAGAGTGTCACCTCTGATCCCAACCAGTGTGAAGATGACATCCTCCATTAGATAAATTTGGCAAGCTAGCCATGGTGCTACTTCAGCTCCAACACCAGTCTTTGTTAGAGTTCCCCTTTCAGTTTCTGCAGCTCAGTTAAGCTTTAGCTCAGAGCTTCGAGCTGGCGTTCTGGATGGCACAACAGACCTGACTACCAGGAGAAGCACTAATGAGCATCAGGACACGCTACCAGCCCCAGACAACTCATGGGATAGCTTCAAGGCGAGAGTAAAAGGACAGGCCCTCCAGTTCCCTATGGAAGGCTAGAGTTGAATTGGAATGTATGCAGATGCATGTTAACAGACCCCACATAAAATTTGGCTGAAAAAACATGGTACTCCTATAGACAAGGTTATTTTTTCCGACGAAGGTAAGTCATATGGGCTTTGAATTGAAAACTACGTAAGTTGTATTCTTTCTGCTTGTCTTGCTTTGTTATTCAAAGATTAAATTAATTTTGAATTAACTAAAACTGATTTAATCTTAGTCTTAACAATTATCACTTAGCTCTCTGAAAATGAGAGCAGGCTCTAAACAGAATGATATCCTGACTCCTTTTAAGGCCACTTCCCCAAATCTGCGAGCTTTTGCCCCAGAATTCTTCACTCCCTCAAATCACACTAATGACATTTGACATAATATGTGTGTGTGTGTGTGTGTGTGAGAGAGAGAGAGAGAGAGAGAGAGAGAGA
>LOJH01004419.1:0-11125 GCA_001685095.1 Ellobius talpinus | reverse complement strand
TCTCTCTCTCTCTCTCTCTCTCTCTCTCTCTCTCTCTCTCTCTCTCTCCCCTCCGATTCCAGTGTATCTTCTCTTCATACACTTTTCTCCATGTGATCAGGGCTCTAGCTATTATCTATTACCCCCTTTAGATCTCCGTCCAGGGAAGGACTCTGATTGACTTGGCTTCGATCATTGTTCACTCTCTGGACCCATCCATGGAGCTATGTTGATGAAACCTCATGGTGAATTTATGTAAGACAAACACTACCTTTGACTTATTCCCATGTCCACAATTGAGACTAACCTTGGGTAAGATAGAGTAAGGCAAGTTTAGACAGACGGCAAACAATCCTGAACATGAAACCCTCATGTTACAGAAGAGGCAAACAGGGTGTCAAGGATGGACACTATTTTCAGAACAGATATGAACGAGATGCTATGTAACAGAGCAACGGGCATTACTCAGCGTATCAAGTACAAAAGGACTCAGTCACAGAGCCACCCAGAATGCACACTGACCGCATACAGCAGACTTGAGAGACTGTATGTGCATGCTCACACTACATGCAGACAGAACGCTGAACAGGTCTCTGTCCAGAGGTAAGATAAGAAGAGCTATGTGTTAACCTCCTGTGATCAGGGCTTCTTTGCAAGTGGTCGGAAAATGTTAAAATTCTACAGGATATTTGTGGCATCCATGTATAGAAAATTCTGTTGTCTGTGAGTTAGTCACATAAATCCAACAGCAAGCAGACACAGCCTTCCTATGTACCCAGACAGAGAAAACAGTGTGATGAGAAAATGCTCTTTCTAACATTTGGTTTCTTTTTCTTCCCAGTTTTTAGGCTGGTATCCATAGAAGAGTATCACATTTTAAATAATAATGAGAAAGTATATTCAAGTCTTATTCTTGGCTTCTGTTATTGATAAAAATAAATTATTCTGTCTCCACTTGACAGAATGTAAGATTTTTTTGGTAGAGATTTCTGTAACCTACCATCCTCAGAAAGTTTTTTAAATCTTTTTTGTTTTTGTTAAAACTTTAATATATTTAATAAGTGCCATAGTAAAGAATTAGGAAATACCTTTGCAAAATCTGTGGAAATAATGGCATATGACTTTCTTTTTGGTAGCATGATGGTTAGTTTTATCAACTAGACACAGCCTAGAAGCACATGGGAAAGAAGTCTTATATTGATTTGGCCTGTGGAAATGTCTGTGGTGATTGTATTGATTGTTTTTTGATATATGAAGATCCAGCCCACTATGGGCTTTACTATTCCTTAGGCTGTGTGTGTGTGTGTGTGTGTGTGTGTGTGTGTGTATGATGAAAAATAAAAGAGAAAAGAAGGCTTCTGGGAGCAAATAAAGTATTTGTGCATTGATTTTTCACTCTACAATGGACCATGACTGTGACGCTTTAAGCTCCTTTCTTGATGGCAAGGTTGGCTGAATTACATGGAAGGACAGGAAGAAAATATAGTAAAATGCTAGGAACTGTAGTGTAGCCATAAAATTGTGCTAATAATAAAAGCAAATAAGAATGACCTCTGCAAGCCTGGGGCATAAAGTTTTGGGGACACAAAGGTGGGAAAAATGAGCCCTTCAAGAAGCTTGTAGCATAGGGAGGCGAATGAGCAAGCAAGTAATCCTGGCAGGGCAGACTGCCTGCAGATCTCCCAAGCTAAGGCATCTCAGTGCGTGAAGGAGGCACACGCTATAGTCTTCCCAGAGAGCAGCAGCTTGGGCTGCCCTTTAGCACAAGAGATATAAATAAGCTTTAAATATTCTTCCAGTGGTTTATTTTTATTTTATTTTTTATTTTTGGATACAGCATCTCTGCTGCCCAAATTGACCTGCCACTTGCAGTCCTCCCACCCGGAGTCTGGGATTGCAGGAACATTCCACCATGCTCCACTCTTTCAAGCCTGTCCCTGTTCAGCCCTTCTCCCTTTCTCATTCCCCTTTTCCTCTCCGATTTTGACATCCCTTCTAATAACCCTTTGCACACCTGCTCAGCGGAAAGTAGAAGAAGCTTCCACTGTCACACACTTGCCTACCGTCAGTGCTGGCTTTCCTTTGATTTTTCCCCTTTCCTCCAAAGCCAGCCTCCTGGTAGTCACTCGTTATTTCTGAACCCCCATTTTGATCCACCCTCAGTTGACCAAATAAAAGGGCCGGCGCCATTTTGTTTCCCACCTTAGCCTCCGCGCCATTCATCCGCTGCCAATCTAAAGTATTCCAGAGTCCTGCCCTTCTGCTGTCCCCGTGCTGGTTTTCTCAGCTGCCTCTCACTGTTTCCAGTCAGGCTGCCCTCTGTGACCTCAGCAGCCCGCTCACAGCCCCCTCCCTTGGCACACCTCCCCTTTCACCAGTGACTGCGACATCTCTTCTCTAATCAGGACACCTACCTTTCAGCTCCTTGGCTTTCTCAATGCCAGGACCTTACATATTTTAGTCACCCAATGGATAAACACCTTGCCAATCTCGTCTTTGCCTCTATTTAACATTCCACACCGCATAAGTTCCTTGTCTATTTACCAATCCATCCCCGGTCCACGCAAACCATGTTTAGAATGAACATATTTTAGATTGTTTTCTACAGATTTTGATTCTTGTATTACTTTCTTTGTATTTTACAGGTTTTCCCCTAAAGTCACCTCTCCAAGTCTTAGAAGCCGATCATTACAAACGTGTGGTAAGGAAAGAGGGAACAGCATTTCTTTCTCATGTTACTCCCTCTAAACTTGCCCTCAGTGGCTCCATAGATTTCTTCATGGTCATTTTCTCATGACAGTCACTTAACCTGGATGGAAACACATGTGCCTTTCCTTCTGTCCTATTGCACTAACTAGATCAGTGTTTCAAATGTACACCCTAGATCGGTGTCCCCTAGAGAAAAAGAACCAAACAGGCTGAGCCATAGGTATACACATCTACACAGACGCATGTGGAAAGGAACATGAGGCATGACTCTGCAGGAAGAGAAGTCCTAGGACCTACAACATGTAATCTAGAAGCCCCAAAAGCTGGTGATGGTTTTGCTATAAGCCCTAAAGCCCAAAGACAAAGAGGTCAGTGTCCAATGGTAGCAGAATATTGATGTTCCACTTGAGTAAAGAGAAAGATTGAACCTTCCTTCTGCCTTTTGGTTGCATTTAGGCCCTCAAGGGATTTAACGCTACCTCCCACAGTATGAGGATGTGTCTGTTTTTACTCTGATTCAAATGCCAGTGTCCTCTAGAAACATCCCTACCATCAGCATACCCAGAAAGAATGTTTTACCAACTGTCTGAGTGTAACTTAACCTAGTTACGTTGACACAGAAAATTAACCACTACATAGCCCAAGTCATCTCTGGATTACTCCATGCCCTGTTGTCATTGTCTACTCAAGTACCTGATGGGAAAAGGAACTTGATGTCCTACTTGAATTTCTTGATTGTCAGAGAAGAACTCTTTTTTGGCCAGGTAGTGTCATGGCTTAGGACACAAAGGATTACTGATTACTGATACTAGGGTTAGGCAACTCTCTCTTGATCTGCCATTATGACTAAAGAGGTAGTCAGCACTGGTAGAGGATTGCTGTGAGGTAGTCACCAGAGAAGACCACTCAGGCACAGGTTCAAGCCCATAGAAAGTCTTTATTAGCAGGTCAATGACTATGCTGGGTGTTCAGGACCCAAACCTTTCTCAGGGTGAGCTTTTAAATGTGAAAATCACATCCTGTGTTGGCACACTCCAGCTAGCAAAAACAGTTATCCAGAAGTTGAAGCCAGGAAACCAGGTTAGCACATAGAAAGACTTCCCCAGAATTATGGACCTGGATAGATTGGGCCTTTCTTCTCATTTTGGCAGGTGGTGCTGCCTGCATGCTGGGTTGCAAGGCCTAAATGGTACTTCTGTCATGGCAATACTTGTGCTAGTGTCTGGGAGCCGGTTACATGCCAGAAACCATTTCTCCATGAAGGTATGTTATGAAAAACCTGTGAGCATTGCAGCTCAGATGGAAAGGAAAGGTAACCTGGCAGTCAGGAGCTACAGAATACCACAAAGTTCCTGTAAATATAGCACTTTAAAAGCTGTGCTCCAAGGGAGGGTCTCCCTAGTGCAAGTGTAACAACTCTGCTGGGGTAGGGGAGGATTTTCCCAGAGAAGTTCAGCTCTGCTCTGCTCGGGAGAATTGCTACAGCTCTGTTCCACCAGGGGAAAGTTTCCTTAGTGAAAGTGTTACAGCTCTGCTCCGCTCTAGTTCCTGGGAAAATCGTTACAGCGAGGCTCTGCTACAATGAAAGTGTCATACCGCACAACAAACCTCATTAAAGAGATTTATTGAGAAGGAAGCATCCAGAAAGGTGGCTGTCTCTAGGGTGAAAAGCAGCAGTGAACTGAGCAGGATACAGAGCTTATATAGTGCTTCTTGGGGGGCAGGGACAGAGTTTTCCAGTGTGGCTTAAGATTGGTGGAATTTTGTGGCATGATTCTGGGGCAAGTTCAGGGATTGGTGGAATTTTAAGACCTGGTCCTGGGGGTCAAGTCAGGATGCAAGATGTTTTTTTCTTAGCCTTTTTTACTCTACAAAATCTACAAGAAAGGACCATACATTCTAATTCTTAGCTATTTCCCACACAAACAATATTATGCTAGATAGTACATATATTTATGTGCACAATAGTTATTTTATAAACAGATAGGCTGTGATTTATTTTGTTATATAAATCCAGTAAAAAAATAATACTTTTTTATTTTAAAATCATGCTTATCGTAGTTCTTTATGGGTTTTGTTCTTGTTTTCCCCAGCAAAAGCTCCACCCATTTAGGTCTGGCTTTTGAGACTCAATGAAAGGGGTAATTTTGTGGGATTATTTCTATTCCTCCTGGAATTTCCCCAGCCTTTCTGGGGAAATCAAACGGAAGTCTTTATGGTTCTTTAAATATCCTCTGCTTGGAAAAGTCTGTGTGCAGGAGATAATGAAACTGTCACGGAGAGAAGCAGCCAGCTTTACTGACGGGCTCCTGTTTTTCCTATTGCTCTTGATTAGAGGAATGTCGTCTGCTTGTGCTGTTGTGATGAAACACCACAGGTATAATTCATAACAACAGAAATTCACCTCTCACAGCTGGAGCCTGAGCAGTCCAGGACCAACAGCAGGCTCAGTATCTGCCAAGGGCTGCTATGTTTCTAAGATGACCCCTTAGAAGACGCCGTTATAAGATGGGAGGGAATGAAGGGTGAATGCTTTAAATGCTGTGTGAAGCCTATTTTAAAGGCCTTAATCCTATTTATGAGGGAGGAGCCTGTATGATATAATCTTTCTCAATACTACTGCTTCAGAAAATTGAATCTTAGCATGGATTTTAGAAGGCATACATACATTGAAACTGTACTGAGTGACAATGTGTTCCCCCATGCTGCTCAGATAAACATAGACTCTTCTTCTGTCATTTGCAAAAAAATTCTAAATAAATCAGCCCACCCCAGGAAGTGCTGGAGTCTAAAACGCAGTAACACTGGAACCTGGAAACAAACTCAAGAAACAAATGAAATACAGAACCTGAAAGAAAGACAAAAACAGGAAGATGTGAGTCAGACAGCAGTAGAGGTGGGTCAGGGGGTGAGGATGGGATGGAAGCCATCCCAGACCATTTATTCTGAAAGAGCTCTCCAAACTCAGAGTTCAGACAGCACCAGAAAGTGGGTCAGAGAATGAGAATGGGACTGAAGCCATCCAAGACCATTGAGTCTGAAAGAGTTTCTACCAAACCTGAAGTTCTCTCTCTTTTTTAAAAGGTTGCTAATCAAAATGAGAATCAAGGGTCAGCTTAGTTCAGGGACACTGGTGGGCGTTGATACTGTAGCTCAGTGGTAGGCAGTTCTTAGTATGTATAAAAAGACATGGCGTCTGTTCACCGACAACCCAAAAACCAAATCCAAGAAACAAAACAAACACAAAAACACCAACCAACAATAACACTCCCCTAAAATATAGATATGAATGGAAGGACAGCAATCAGGGTTTGGTTAGACAAAGCATTCCTTTTAGGAATGGGGTCTGAAAAGGTGAGCCCCACTTTAGAGTAATATTTTCCACAAGTATTTACACTTTTGAAAAAATGAACATTAAAACCTAAATTATGCCCTAGGTTCAAAAAATAAAAGTAAAAATTTCAGAAGGACAATTAAAGACAGTTGAACATGCAATGAGTCCTATTGGCTGAGGAGCTCAGGCTGCACGGAACAAACCTCGGAAGAAAAAGTTCCGTGGCTCTTGATAAATGTAGTGTCACTGGGATGCTGGGGTCTAGGATAGGAGATAATCAGTCTGTGATGATAGACCTAGAAAGCACACACCATATCTAATTACTTAGCTGTGAAAAAAATACAAAAGCCTTCTCACTTTGTGTTTTCATTTTGAAAACAATTTCATAAGCTTAATTTCCTAACTGAGTTTAACTAGATCAGTGTCAAGCCATCAGCTCTTAGAATGTCAATATTCTTTGAGTTGACCTTGGGATTGCCATAGCTACCGAGGACCTTAGCGCTCTGACCTCTGGAGAGGAGGGGTGAAGGCTTGGGTGGAAGCTTTAGTTAGCAAATCCTTTCCATTTAAACACCATAAGCTCCTTGTCCCTGTCAGCAAGAGCCCAGAAGGGGCCTTGTCAACAGATCCCATTAGAAGGGGCACTGTTGGGAGTAGAGAGCCTTGAGAGTGTGTGCTATAATTAAGTCTGACATGCATATGCATATGTTCACATGCAGTGTGTGGATGACATACATACATGCAGATGTGTTGATCAGCTGAAACTGAGCTGCCTTGCATACAACAGAGCACAGTAAAAAGAATTAATTAATTAGCCCTGAAACTGCTTTTTATAAATTGAGTAATTGTGGTTCAGAAGAACAAGGATATCCAGTCCAACTCACTGGTAGTTCCAACTCAGAACCTACCACCGTTAATATGTGAACCACAGTTTTGAGAGTTGTTAATGAAATGGATCAAGGTGTGACCATGATGTAAAATATTAGTCATGCAACCTATCCACTGAAAGTTAAGGTTTGGGAGGGCTCAAGGCTGACACACAAAGAGAGAGAAATGATCTGTCACCAAAGGGGCACAGCACAAAGCTCTCTAATCCTATTGTTTACACAGATGAAAATTAACCCACGTCACTACATTTGTAAACTGGAGTGAGAGAAGAGTCTGGCTGAAGGAATCAATGGCTTTCAAAGTTGCTTGAATAATAGCGAGAGGGATGCCAATCCTACGAATGGAGCACTGCATTTTCAGCTGGATGTGTACATTAAACTTGAGGATTGGATGGGAACTGATAGTTTCTTTTATGATCTAAAATAACATATGGACTGTTAATTTCATTACAGCATTTGCTGACTATAGTTCAGCGTGTTAATTTCCTGTTGGCGATAAGCCTTTTCCTCCTTGTAGTTCTGGACTATAATAGATGGGAGTGTATTTTACCCCCATTTAAATCCACAGTTGTTGATCTCTTTTGTCTGCAACCTCGGCTATGCCCATAGTGAGTCTAACTTGAGAAACGCTGTAAAGAATGTTAGGAGTTGTGCTTACTCCAAACAGCAGGTAAAGCCTGGAGTTATTCGTTTGTAGTAAGCTCTGTAGGTCGTGGGCAGCCTCTGGATTCTGGAGCATCGCCTTCTGTTTATCCTGGCCTCTGTCCTTGATCTACGGTTGGTTGTCTTGCTGACATCTCCATATGGCCTGCTTTTCAGACACTCACTTTGCCTTTACCAAGCAGTTTCCCACACCCACGTCCATTTTCTGCCTCTAGGTTTACATTGCTGGACACAACATCCACAGAGGTTGTGGGGACTGAAATAAATCAGCAACAGATGGCCACCCGCTGACAGAACTGGCTCAAGATAACAGAACTTCCACATCTAGTAGAGGGCATGCCTTGAAAGACAGTGGGGCTCGTGCAGCGATGGAGAGAGCTGAAGACTTACTTTATAAAGAAAATAGGGCATGTGCAAATATGGAGAGAGTGCAGAATAATAATTTGGAGGCCGGAGATTGGAGAACTGGGAAATGGCTGCAGTGAGGCAACTAGGACCGTGGAGAGAATGGATGCCTTTAGGGGAAAGTGTTCAAACCAATGTGGCTTCTAGGAAAGAGCTTGTGAAGCGGTATGGGATAGCTTAGCATAGGAGACAGCACTGGCTTCGTCAAACCTCAATTATTTAACGCCTATCTTTCACATCTCACTTGAGTAATTCGTATCGGAAAACTCTAACCCAGAGCCATGCAAGGAAAGAGATTTTAGGCACGCGTTTCCCTGGTCCAAAGGGAAATGACTATCAAGCTGCTGTCCAATTAACAGCAATCTAGCTCTCTTTGGAATTTTGGCATTTACTCCATTTCTTTTGACAATATTTAACTCATGAATAATAATCACAGAAATAACATCATGCTTTTCCTTCACACAATGCAACCGACATTTAACAACAAAAGCTTTAAACACCCCCTTTTCCCAAGGAAGAGACACTAAGTCCCACACATTGTTTGTAGGATGTCTAGATAATTTCTATCCCTCTTTAGCTACATTTGTGCCTTTGAAATCCTTTAATGCAAATACCAAATATGTGAGTGACATATAATTAGAAAGTATTAGGTGACATGTGATGGAAGATAGGAAAAAATAAAAGAATAATCCTCTAATGTATGGAAATGCAAACCAAAACAATAAACAAAATGAACACAGTCATTATTGGCACCTGGTGATTTGATTACAGAATTTTCATCTTTCTTACACTGTTATTGGTTGCTTGCCCTCAGAAAGTAGGCTTATTTGCCTGAGTTCTTTGCCTAGCAAATATCCTTTTTGGAGGACCCTGCTCATCAGCAATCCTGTCTGTATTAGATTTCTAGTTTTCCCTCTTTGCTTGCCATACGGAGATATTAAAATGTATTCAATTGAATAAATATTCAAAGTTCTAGTCTGAATTCCTTAACTCCCATTTTTCAGTAAAAATGAGTTTCCTTCTATGATGATAATGACTCTCCTTATTTTGCAGGTGGTTTGGTGACATAAGCTACCCATGGTAGTCAGAGGGCAATGTAGTATTTTATTCAAAGTAATTATTGCATATTCATGGATGTGAAGAGGTTTGGTGGCACATAAGTGTAATCCCAATAGTTGGGAGGCAGGAAGATCAAAACTTTGAAGCCAGTTTCAAAGATAGCAAGACTCTGTTTCAAGCAAGAAAGACAGATAGTCGGTCAACCAGAAGCCTAGCCAGGCATCCATCCAGCAAATAAACCAATAAGCCAAAATGGCAAGAATGAAATTTACATTTTAAAAAATGTATTTCTCTTATTTTTTGAGAATACCATACATGGGTACTGTGTTTAGAACATTTTCACCAGTCCCCTTCCAATTCCTCCCACATCTCCCAACTCCTCAAATTCATGGCTTCTTATTCAGAGTTATGACCTACATATTTATAAGTACAGTCTGCAGAGTCCATTTGGTACTTATTACTTATATGTATATGTGATTATGACTGATTACTTGGGATTGGATAGTCTATCCTGGGGCTCTTCCCTGGAGAAGGCTGCTTCTCTCAGTATAAAAATTGTTTTTGATGGGTTCTTATGTATAGAATGAGATGAGCTATTTCATTTTCACACTGAGATTCCCAAATCTATGCATCTGTATGTGGGTAAAATAATGTCTCAACAACAATAGACTAATTGATGATTCAGAGAACAGGCGTCATCCTGATGTTGATGTTTTCTGTAAGCCTTGTGCGGCCAGAAGGCTGTGCAGGGTGAGAGCAGGGCAGCTACTCAAGGACGGTGGGAAATACGGCAAGCCAAGAGAACGCTGGGGGAATGAGGCTAACTTAACCTTGATTCATGGTAAATTTGTTTTTTTGATTGGCGACAATACCTACATGGAACAATCACACTGCAAATAAGGAGTTCTGGGATTCCACAGATGATGGTTCTAGTAGAACCACTCAAGTATGAAAGAATATTTGTACACATGTCCATAAATGTCCCAGTTAGAACAAATCGTGGCCTGCCCCCCACTCCGCCTCATGACCGTTAGCTGATTGTCCCTGGGGACCACCATGCTCATGCTGGGAAAAGAAGTGTTCATCTTTGCTTTCCTTGGTTTTCTGAACACGCTACCAGCATCAACACACATCACAGGAAGACTTTGCCATCCTCCTGAGCCTTACCCCACTGGGGAGGCTTTGACACTTTCCTGCTGGGTCTGAGGCTATGGTCCTTGACATAGCCACACCCATGTCATACAATGCACATTCCCCCAGGACTTCACTCACTCAAGGCTTTCTTGCTACCCACAATTATATATCTTGACTAAAAAAAAGTCCAGAGTGGGCGGTGGTTAACACGCCTATAATCCCAGCACTTAGGAATCAGAGGCAGACAGATCTCCATGAGTTCAAGGCCATCCTGATCTGCAGAGTGAATTCTAGGACAGTCTCCAAAGCTACACAGAGAAATCCTGTCATAAAAAAGCCAAAACAAATAAGCAAACAATAAAACAGAGAGAGAGAGAAAGAGAGAGAGAAAGTGCCCAGAGAAACAGAAAGACTCACTGAAGAATTCTACAAGGCCTTTGAAAAAGAACTAGCATCAAATTCTCCTCAAATTATTCCATATAAAAGAAAAGAAATGAATGTTTCCAAACTCGTTTTGTGTGTGTGTTGTGTGTGTGTTTGAATCTAGTGCTGCCTTGATACCAAAACCAGGTAATGGAACAAGATAGAAAGTGATCAACCTATTACTTTTATGCACATAGGCACAAAAATTCTCAATAAAATACTTGCAAATCACATTTAAGAAACACCAAAAAGATTACATGCAGTGACAATGTTGGTTTCATTTTTTATATGTAGGATGACTTGACACAGATAAATCAATAAGTAAAACAAGTAAATCAATAAGTAAAATTTATTGACACAGATGAGTCATTAATATAAAAATCACATAAATGAATTCCAGGACAGAAATCACATTATTGTTTCAATAGATGCAGAAAAAGGTTTTGACAAATCCAGCATTGTAGTGTAAGGGGAGCAAGCCTGTTTTTCGTCCCACCTGGCTCCCGCACAGCTAGCTTATACCCCGAAATAA